>QMFE01005349.1:0-17809 GCA_003314665.1 Tricholoma sp. MG77 | reverse complement strand
ATGAATCGTCTTTAGAATCTTTTTATAGTAGTCTAATTGTGTGGTGTGATGATCCAGCCTGGACCACAATTGTTTCCTTCCCTGGTCCGAGACCAGCTGTCCCTGTGCGAGCGATCCACACAACTCAGACTTGTAGAGTTCAAGCCTGTGCTTGTCTTCTCCCTCAAGTCTGCAGTCTGCGTTTTTCTAGTGCCCACCCACCCCCATCCTCAGTGTCTTTTTCTTCAAGTCCCTTTTAGTTGGCAACAGCTGGTAGCTTTCCTTTGCTGTCCTCTCTTTTTCCCACAGGGTTTTGGATGACAGGAAGGTTTTGACACACCCTTGCAATGACGCCTGATACATCCAGCATCTTTCATTACTTGTACACTTAGCTAGGGGATCCACACTCAAAATAGACACTTAGCAGGCTTCTCGAGGCAGGCCTGTGCCTCTCAGGAAGTCTCGCGACACCCTGTGGTCCATCTACTCATCGCGCACAATTAGATATGGATGACAAAAAGTACAGTCATTCTGTCTTAGTCAGTTCCCAAAAAGGCTCTGAGCCAGACCCATATATGGTTCTGGCTTGTCCCAGACATGGCACGAGAGCCCACAAATCCAGCCGATATCATGTCGATAGGCCCCTGCATGACAGCTCTGTTTAGTTGTTTGTTTGATTCTATCAGTGATGAAACCCTGTGCCGAGCCCCTACAAAGCGAGCGACAACGGCATGTGGAGTTCCATCCTGATAGAGCCAAACAACAACTAATAGAGGCCGTCGCAAAGGGCCCCATCGACATGATATCGGCTGTCATGTTCATCATTCCATCACATCGTAACCAACCAGCGCCTCTTACATAATGTGTCGTAGAAACACGTTTCGATTGCCAATAATATGGTAAACCCTGTAAACCTCCCTCGCACTCGGATTTTTGCGGTCCTCCTGTATCTCATCTGTAGACTCCCGGGCCGATAACCTGCCAATCGCAGACAAGCTATCCGTTCCACATAAGAAGTGCGCTGATATAAATCAGCCAAAAATCAGCCTTCGTTTCGAGTAAGTTTCAGGTGATTACTATCACCAGCGTACATGATCATAATCAACGGACGAGAGTGACGGAACAATGGCAGGTAAACCACTACCCTGCCATACGGTGACGTCGCCGTGGTGAAAGGGCCAGTGACAACACTGCGCATCAATCCGAGTCCTCGCAGGTCCTCGCCGATAAGATTGGAAGCTATTTTTGGGAACATGACAAGTGCTGCCGACTCGGACTTGGGTTTGATCAGTGCTCATGGCAATGCGCGTTTCATCGTTCATTACCAGGATGTCGAATTGAGCTGCAATCCGAGGGCACTGTTATCGACATAGCGCATGCGGCTGCCAGGAAGTCGTATGTTAGCAAGATAACATTGCAACAGAATAGGGACTTTTACGGTGCCTTTTTATCCTAGTAATGACTGCCACTATGAGTGACTGAAACCTGCCTTGTCAGTTTTCTTCTCAAGAAAGGAATCTATCAATCGCAACTCAGCACTAGATGGGATTGATGATTCAGTATTTCCGTTCTCACCCCAACCCTTCATTAGGTCAGGTATTCCTTGCCTATAGGGCGTTAGTGGGATTTCCGAAGCCTTCGCGCGTTAGAAGCACTGCGTGCTTCCGCTGATCTGAAGATTGGGGTCGCCTTACCAAGAGTCTACACTCGATCAGATCGAGTCTTCCCTCCCTTACCAATGCGTGCGTTTCCTACCCTCGCCTACTGCGCAGCACCGGTTCTCCTATTAAAATGTAATGATAGTGGAAGTGAATTCTGCTTCCATAAACAGTAGACGACGCAATCACCGACGCATCATTCAATCAGGTGGGGCTATTCGTGCAACCGCATCGCCATTCACCTTGGTCCCTGACTTATGCGCAAAGTTGCAGGTAGTTATGCTATCTTTAATACATTTGAGCATTCCGAGAACAGGCGCAGGCGGCGGCGCTCAAGCAACGTATCCGTTTGAAGATGACAGGTAAACATCTGTGTTCCCAGAGTGGCTAGGGGCTGGAACGAAAGAGTGGGTCCTTGGAAGGTATAAAAGCTCTTGGATTTGACGATTGTTTCCTCAGAGCTGGTCTCCCACATACAACTGTTTTCTAACTATACTTTTCACTTCTACAAGTGCCTATCCCTTACAATTATTTTTCGAACGTTATCTAACGTGTTTCGCACTTTTAGCACCCTTCAAAAATTTCGCAATGCCTTCCAAGAGCTTCTCTACCGCCGTCGTTCTCTCTCTCCTCTTCAGTTCCGCTGTTCTGGGTATGCCTCTCGGTGACTCAACCGACACAGACGCGGCCCCCGCTCTTAAGGGGGCCAAGGTAAAAATTTCCTCCTTTACGGCCCTCCGAGACACCGACCATTTCGTTCAATAATAGCCCGCGGGCCAAACAAAACTTGAAGTTCCGGGAACCTCGCCGTCTGGTCAGACCCCCGGGAAGTCTACTACCGAGACTCCTGGAAAGCATACCAAGACCCCTGGGAAGCATACCAAGCCCGATGAAAAGCATATCAAGACTGACGAAAAACGTAAAAAGAAGAAGACCCCCGGAAAGAAGCCCGTCGGAGATGTTGCTAAGTCAGGGAAGGTATGTCGTCTACTTCCCTTCTTGCTATCCAAGAAGTTTACCGTCTCGTTCGATGGCAAGACCTCAGCGGAGGAGACCACCCCGTCTACTAAGACCCCCACAAGCGCTAAGCCCGACTCTAAGCTGACAAAGCGAAGCGATGAAGACAGCTTTGATCTAGTCGAGCGAGGCGATGAGGACGACTTGGGGCTCGTAGAGCGTGGTGAGGAGGGCGACTTGGAGCTAGTAAGGCGCGGGAGGGGCGGCGGGTTCAGGAAGATGTTTAGGATGGGCAGGGGCGCGGCGCCGGCTCCGCCTCCCGCTGGTGACTCGGAGGGTTCTGGATAGACAGCCCGGCGGTGTGTTGTCACTGGGGATGTTAACTTATGACCATTGGTGTGCAGTAGTACTAGCCCACTGCGGCCAGAGAGGGACCCGTTAAATAAATCTCCATCCCTCTTATGAGCATGAAAGTCCGGCCTTCAATTTATGAGAAGGCGAGAGCGAATTATATGTACTACAGATGTCAAGTTATGCATGCCATTACTTTCGACGCATAGTGGTGTATGTTTGAAGTAGGAGAGCGGGTCGGTAATGCAACTGCAAACGCGTAGTACCGAATAGAACTCTACCAGAAACAAGGGCGTCCCCCGTTCTCGAGTTCCCGTCTAATTATCGGCATTTCATCCACAGCGTCGGAGTCTAACGGCTCGTACGGCCCTTTCAAGGCCTCCCTGGACTGCCAGCAATCCTGGTGTGCTTGTCGACACATAGTACTACTTAGTACTTAGAAGTTACTACACTGTGCTCGCTAGTGTTATCTCTTGGTTATCTCGAAGAGGTTCAGTCACACTGGCAAATATTTCTCTCACGAAGAATAACAAATCTAAAAACATCATGATGTACTACAGTACGAGATCAACTTATCGCACACTAGTTCCTTCATTCAGTCGTCCGTAGCCGCTGCCCTTCCCTCTTTAGCTACTTCCCCCGACATTCCTTACTCATGATCACTGAAAGTTATATAAACCCTACGTACACACAAGTCGATATTGCATGGCAAGAACATAAAGTTGTCTTATCCAAGTCCGAGTCAGATCTTGAACCATATCACCTTCAAACTTCACCTTACCTTCAAGTTCAAGTTGCTATTACTCTAGCCTACAGGCTACAATGGCTCACCGCGGCCAGCTGAGGTATTCCTCAGCAAGAACAAGTCCTATCGAAAAGTTCGACGAGGGTGATCTGGACAGTGGAAATCCGACCACCGTCAAAGGGTTACATTGTTGGTAGGTGTCTCACGCTGATTTTTTGGACAAATGATAACCATCGACGATCAGTCACATGGATGCTCGAGTGAGGTAACTTCGAAGTCATCTCCAGGTTTTATCATACTATGTTTGTCCTGCACACCCAGCTGGCCCGCAGTGGATAACTCGGGATAAGGCTTTGGGAGGCTCATGTCATCAGTGGACATCTCTTTCGCATTACTTATACTTCTCACAACAGCGTGGATGGTTTACGCTCCATCATTTCGCAACGGCTCCTTGGAACGCGGGAGATGGCTGTCGTTCGTCACACAGATTGCGCAATGACATTTCAAGCGCAACGTTGTTAAAGAAGCAGGACGTCAATTACTTGCAAGGGCATCTGCTCGTGTTGAACGGAACCTCGGTTACGGGATGGACTCGGATCTATGATGTCCGAACAGGTGAGTTGAATTCGTGCTTATCCGAGCCATCGATAACTCTTAACTTTCAATATAAGTCTCGCGAGTTGTTTTGTGTATGAATGGTTTCACTGTGTTCTATGTACATGTATATTAGACTATCACTTGGAATCCGAGTCGGAATACTTAACTATCGGAAGCGCCATAACATACGTGGTACTATTTGTGAATCATCTTATGGCCAGCTCCCCGAGTGGATTTCCTGGTTCGTCCCATCGCAGAGTTTTATTCCAAGTCTTGGTTCTATGCATCCGTTCTCGGCTAGACTCGTGCGTAAACCACGCCGCACCGTCGTCCTGGATTCTCATCGGATATTTATGCTGCTGTGAATTAGCATCACCGTACTCACCTTGATAGAAAAAGAGAATATCGGATCGGCCCGGGCTGAGGAACTGACTCGGACCGCCAGGCCGCGATCACATGCTAGTGGTTCGATGACTGGCATTTACTGCAACTTAAACTGCTTTAACATAACTCACGTTTCTTGAGCGTACGTAGACTGTTCTTAGAATCAAGCATATGACGCCAGGTTCCATAATTGACGTTGATGAACCGATCCACGTTGATCTTACCGCAGACCCTCCAACCATTGACCTCACATCAGATGCAGAAGAGGAAACTAATCATGTAACGACACTGCAGTCCTTGCCGTTATCTGATACGAGGCGGATGTATATGTGAGCTCGGACAATTTGACTATCGATAGTATCTTACTAATACCATGGGCTAAAGCGGGGCTCAGCAAGACTCAGTGGCGAATGGGCCGCCAACATCTATTGTACCGCAGATCACGAATCGTACCGCGCCCTTTGTGAGCACCAATGCCTAAATTTCCCAATACATCTGACTTGGGCAAACAGAAACGTCCGGAAATAACAGGGGTTCACAGCCTTGGTCCTCCACCTAAGCGGAGAAAGCATGACCAGAATGCGCTTCATACAGCAAAGCGTTCGACAACTCCTCGTCTTCCGCCTAAGCGTTCTATCATCGAGCTAGACAGCGATGGCGAAGAGACTGGCTTAGAGAAGGTGAAAGTGTTTGGGTCATTTCCAAGTAGTCTTACCTGGTTAAACAGAAAAGGAGGAAAGAATGTTTTGATGATCCCGATGATGATTCCGATTCCGATTATTCTCAATTTCATGCAGGCTTTGACCTTTACAACCCTCGAATTGTGAGATTCACACAGATATATTAACGGGTAACTGATGTTATCGCTTTCAGTGGAAACCCACCAAAGTCAATGAAGCCAAGTTTGAATCCGAAATATCAGACGGAATTCAGCAACTCACTGTCTCCTCTCCTCCGTCCTCACGGAAATATCGACATCCCGATATTTCAACCCAGAACCAAAGGATGGAGACACAACATCATCCACCCGCCTTTATTTGGGAGGCTGTTTGTTTTTCATTATCCTTGTCAGATTGTTGAGCCTAACGTTTTCTGATTGTAGCTTCAGATGGCAGTTAACATCCGTCCCCCTTATAAACTACGTCAACCCTTTGAAATTCATGGTCGGACTGCACGCCAGGGACGAGACAAAATTAATATGCTGAAGTGTACAACATCTTTCAAGAGTGCTCCCGGATGTGAGTTATTGTCCTCTCCTTATGTAACTGTCATGACGTCTTTCAAGCCATAAATAAGATTGTACAATCTGGCCCGCTGGTAGCCATATGCAGCGCTTCAATAGGAGGTCAGCCCGATGTATCCGGCGGTATGTAATCAGACAGTTCTGTACGCGCTATTTCATATATGACCTACAGAGGAATTGAATCCGTATAATCGAGAGGGTGCGCTGATGGTGTGGCATGAGTCCACAATGGTTTTGCCAGGACATCGGTGTAGATGGAATAGATCGAGTACGTATTTCATTGCACCTTTTGATTTATTTACAAGCTTCCACAGTGAAACATTATACTGTCAACGACGTCAAATTTGATCCATGCAGGTAATTTAACATCGTCACAGACTATTTTCGTACACGCAGTTTAATATATCATATCCCACAGTTCTTCTATCGCATCCTCGGGCAATGATAAAACTGTCCAGATTTGGAAGCGTAGACATGATGAAGGAACATACGATGAAGGACGCACTTGTACGATGGCTAAAACTCTGGCTGACTACAAGTATTTAACGTTTTACAGGGGATTATAGTTACGTTCCACATGACTTGGCATTTAAGCCAGGGGAATCAGTTTTGGCCGTCGCTGAACGGTGCACTCTTGATCTCTTCGTTTAAATTACAACGTAGCCTGACTGTCGTTTCCTGCAGAAAAATATTCCTTTACTCAAATATATCAGATTATGGTGCCACTGAGGCTTCGCTGTCGCTTTTCGGGAGAAAGGCTGATCATAGCGTGGGCGCTATGGTATGGGGTCGTGAGTCCACTGCGGCATATTTGTTTGCGTCGTCTGAGCCACATGGCGACGTGAACTTCGATGGTTTTCACAGAGGGTTTGATGTCGAGGAACAAAAGGTGACATTTGTCTTTGACGCAGGCGGGGCCGGAGATGCCATATGCATTACCCAAGATGGTCCGAGTGTTCCTTTACCGCTAGCACTCCCCCCTATTCGCTAACTGCCATCTTTAATAGGTGCGTTGCTGGCTCTTTGTACAAGGGGGGCAGAAAGATCCCATATGCTGCGATTATACGACATTCGCAACAAAAATGCCGATGCCATCAGAGCCATAGATCTAGAACCCTTTCCAGCAAACATTGAGGGTGAAGTCAACAACACCGCATTCAGCCCTGATGGTATCCATCTTGCCCTTGCAAGAAACGACAATCATACCCACATTTACGACTCACGGAAGCTGAACAAGTTGTTATTTGATTTTGAACACAGTGGTCCTTGTCGTAACAGTCCAGGCAGCGAATCCTATGGCGTTGTCCATGCTGAGTGGGTAGAAAGGGACTCGAGGAGACTTCCAGTAGGACTTCTCACCGGGGGTCACGACGGTGCGTCAACTATCTGCGTCCTTGAACTTCTCGTTACGGTTTTGACGAATCGCTGACATATCAGGCTGCGTGCGATTCTGGGACCCCCTAAGATCGGCCGAAGACTCGACTAATGGTACGATCCTTGCGGAGGCCAATTCTGACATAGGCCATTTTTCTATTGGAGACCATTTTGCCGGTGAACGAGACCTGATTATGTGAGTAACTCCAACTGCCAACTAGCTATCTTGTTTGACATTACTTGGTAGTGGTGATTGTGCAGGCGAAGTTTCGGTCTTTAGCATGAGTCGTTCAGGACAACTATGAATCCTCTCCTTCAGTCATTTTATTCTTCTTGCGCCGTCGACTATTCTGTCTATTTATTTATTCGTTCCTTTCCCTCTCGCAATCCGTTGTCGTGGTAGGATTGAACTGGGAGTTACAAATGCACATCGTACAGTCTAGACCTCACGCCAACGAAACCGGTGTTCTGGATCGAAAATGCGATTTAAACGACTAAGCAATTATAATAATCGCTTCCAGACATACAAGCTAGGATATCATTATTCCCGTCCCAAACAGCAATAGCAAAAAGTCCTGAACCCGGACTGGAAAGTCTCTTTTCGCCACCTTACTACTTAGACTCGCAATGAATATCTGAACGTGTGTCAAATTCCGTGAGTTTCAAAGTCTTTTGAACAACGAACCGACACAGGTTACAAGTCGTCGTTGGTCGCCCAATGATCATTCAAAATTGGATTGTTCTGCTCACGATTCGAGGTCGATCATTCCATCCAAAATCCCTATTACCGTAACAGAAGACTAAGGATATCTTGACGACATAAATTAATTTACCCGCGACCGAACCACACACCCCTTCCGCCAAACTACTCACCCCCCTTTTTCTTTTTCTTTTTCTTTTTCTTCTTCTCTCTCGCTTCCAGAGTATGTTCGTCGGGGATCGGTGTCGTAATTGTTGGACCATTGAGTTTGTTTACTAGCTGATCATCGCACTTCATCAATATATCAAGTGATTGGAGACGAAGAAAATATCGTACCATCATCTTTGGGAATGGATTAGCCGGAAGCCAGCTTGTCAGCCTGAGCATTCCCAAACCTGTGGGTAGGCCTTTGTTTCCATACATCTCGCTCTCCCCCTTGGCCTCGCTCCCGCATCCGCAAGGAACAGGGATACTTAAAGCCGAAGGGACATAAAGGGCGGATAGGAGGAGGGTAGTCGTGAAGTGGTTGAAGCGCATAGAGGCTAAAAAGTAGATGAAGACGTTAGAAGGTGATCAGCCAGGGCCTGGGGCCTTGACTCGGAAAACGATACGCACTTTCTTGGATGTAAGCTTAACGTGTACTGTAACTTGCTGGTGTGAGGGGGAATGTTACTGAGAGACCAGCTCTGAGGAGTGACGAGTCCGCAGTCAAACCTTTCTGTCACTCATATTTATACCTAGAACCTAGAGTCTACTAGTGCATAGTTGCCACATGTCAAGGTCGTCACCATGATGTAGAACTAGTAATTGCCAATGAGATATCGTTAACGGACTTGGATGATATACATGCCATCTTGGCAGCGCAACCCAAGCAACGCATTCAAATGCTCCAGAAAAGTACACGCTTCCACAGGACCCGAATAATAAATATGTGCTCTCGGAGGATCAATTTAGTGTATCATGGCACCCCGGGCCCACACTGGCCCCGCAGATTGCCTGGAAAATGTCTACGTACCGAATTGTCATCAGTATTATGAAAGCCGGGAGTAGCTCGAGTAAAACTCACCTCAGGAATTCATTCATTCATTCAAGACCACCCCATTTTAGACCCGTCAGTAGGATTAATGCCACATTAATGCGCAGCAGGACTTCGAACAACCAACCGGCGGAAATCATGCCGGATATCAAACGGATATCGTCCGACATAGCCTTGTAGCACTGGCAGGTGATGCTTGCCCCAACTGAAGACTATTGAGGTAGGATTAGTAGTACGTATTATTATGAGGTTGCAAAGATCGTAATACAATGTGAAGCTGAACCAAAACTGAACAGCTTCACTTTCAAGTTCGGGATCTTTAACTGCAAGTGGCTCCCGTATTTTTATGTCGCCTATAGTATGCCCGCCAAGTACTAAGATTGCATACTACATAGAGGAGTTTTGCACAGTACTAATCCAGATGTAAAGTTCTATAAGCACCACAGGTGTAGCACACAGTGGCCGTTATTCAAAGAGCACTGGCAGGTCGTTCAATTCTGGATGATCAGTTTACAGCACCGCCATCGTTGTAATCGCTGCTTTGACCGATAAATTCAATTTTATATTGGTGGCATCAAGACCGAGGACGTAGTAAAAGTTTGGAAGGCTTCAGAATTGGCGTCGTTGATGTTTGAGTCTAAATTGTTAAAGTTTAACTTGGAACATTAAAAAATTGAATAGTATCATCTGTCGATTGTCCGGAACTGAATACCATTGTCATGACAGTTAACAGTTCATAGACAACAACACGTCCATTCACTAAATTGACCCTAAAGCACATTGAGAGGTTAAGAGAATAGTCATGATAATCATCATGACCGCGTGCCACGCGATCGCCTCACGTGCCAAGTGATCATGATGTGACTCAGCGACGAGCGGACTCCCCCGGGCCGTTCAATCATCAGGCTAGTATTCAGTTTTAGAGATGACTCGTAGTAGAGCAAGTACAATGACTCCTGCAAACATTCTCAGTCTGCCGCTTGAGACGATACAGACGATGTCTTGGAACCAAACCACTACGTGTAGAACAAGTTCTCATCTTAGCATCTCTACTAGACTACTATCTACCTGCTTCCGTGACTCCGGACTTGAAGAGCCTTAAGACGCTTAGGTGGTTTGTTCGTGGTTCAACCTCGCCTTTGAATCGGAAGTCCTCGCTACCTTAGTCATTTCGATCTCCAAGGACACTCTGAAGCTGTCAACATGCCAACTTGAGACACTTACCTCACAGAAGAGTCGAGCTACACAACTTACGCGAACACTCAAAATCAATAATCTTTCGCCTTCACTTGAACCCTTTGGCCTGTACCGTGATCCATTCAGCTTGGATTCAGTAATCTCTTCGCTGAACATTGTCAGGTAAGTATATGTTCTCTACTCCTTCAAGTTCTCGAGATTTCCTCATTGTGTAGATGGGCGACAGATCCAACCCCTGCCACCGCAATATCAATTATGAAACAGCACCTGGGGCCAGCAATATCTTCGCTGAAGAACCTAGAACGTGTTGTGTGAGGATTTATTCTGCTCCTTCTAGCGTAATTTATATGAAAGAGCATGTAGATGGGCTGTAAACTCACGCGATCCATCGTGGACGCAGGCCACTGTTATCGATACCCTGAGTGCTCTTTCCCACATCCAAGATGTTTGCCTTTCTCTTCACAACGGACCATTCCCACTTCTACAGTTATATCGTCTCTCTGGTTTGAAGAAAATCTCGCTCACTGGCAGCTGCACTTACAACCGTTCCCGTGTAATCGCCGGACTTGCGGAGGCGATAGCCAAAAGCCCCGAGCTGGTCTATCTTGAGGTAAACATAGCCGCTTATTTCCGTTCACGGGAGATCCCAACGCTCCATGATCTGTTCAGCAAAATACCTTCCGGGAGTCCACTGCGATTAACTCATCTGGTGCTGGTTGGGATGTTTGCGCGCATAGATTCACATACCCTTCCCCATCTTCGTTCACTCGTTTTCTTAGATTTGAATCGTCTCTATGAACCGTCTCCCACAGATGATTCCGAATTTATCGACCAAACGTGGGGGTGTATTTCCACAATTAGCGACGTCTACGCAACACGGTTAAATCTGGAGAGGATACATCCCAAACATATTGTTGTCAATGGAATAGTGAATGATGCCATTCTTGACTATCTCCACTCACACTCTGGTTTGGAGGCCTTGGAGCTTTGTTCGATTTTTTCCTGTAGCGTAGGGGAATCCAAGGGCCTTAGTCACCGATTTTACAGGTCTGTGTTGCCCAAGCACGTCGATTCCCTACAGGTATTGAAGATTAACCCCTGCTACGAAGGAGGATGGTGTTACAACTTGGACGACATCTCTGTTGTACTCGCACAATGCATTGAACAAGCTTAGGTCATTATCGGTATCCGTCGCTCTCAACTTGAACTCTGCTCCAGACATAGCGCCCAATCGTCTCACTGTCAATTCTCCTTGGGATGATGTTCCTAATTTCAACAGTGACAACTTCGATGATATGGTAGGTTTTGGTGATTATATAACTGCATTTCTTTACCCACCTGACCATTACGGTACTAGATCTCATCACTGATCAACCTGTCACTCCTCCTACCATATCTCAACAAGATCCGCATCTTAGCGGCAGTGCCAGAGGAGCACGGTATGGAATGTGGTACCGCCTCGGTTGAACACACTGATCGTGTCCTGGATAATATCGCACAGAGTGTGACTAGATTCAGCCTTGGAGGGAAGCGTTCCAGCACGATGTTGCCTGATATTTGGGTTGACAGGGCCAAGCTCTATCAATATCAGATTTTGGACGATGAGTTAGGATGGGGGTATTAGCTATCCTATGTTAAGTCATACGTGTAAGGGACAGGGAAGGCGTAATTCTAACTTTTACGGCGGCTTTTAGAAAATGTAACGATGGTCTTTCATTTCTCCGTTATCAACATGATGCACTTAACGACAAAGTAGATATTTATGAGAGTTAGTTTGGCAGACATTTTGTATTTTTGTATAATCACATCTGAGAAATATTGAGGTCGAGATGGGCTGTAGTAGCTCGGACTCGGATCCAGAAACTGGTGGAAATGGCATGGCCTTGGCAGTTCGCTAGGGATCCGAGTCTGACTGTTGAGTTTCTGTTCCAGGTGCGGGACAGAGATATGGGATTTGAAGCTAGAAAATGCCAAGAGAATAGTACTAACTCACATGAATAGCTGTGATATAAGTTCTTAAACAAAATTCAGGGGAACCACACAGCCACAGTTAATCGTTCATCGCGGCTTCAAAATCAAAGGTCGAGAACCCATTGTCAACTAGCTCAGCTTTCAACCAAGCCTTCCTGAGATCGGAAATTCCACAAAGAAGGTCAGAATCCAGATCCAGCCTGGCTATTGGAACCCCGGCTAGCTCTTGTGATTACTAACCCATTGATGAGTTCTGTAAATTCTTCGTCACGGTCGATATCAACGCGAGGAAGTGCAAAATTGCCGTCCTCCGACATGGCACCGTCATCCACAGTCTCAATTTCGATCGTCAAAGTGTGAAGTTTTGGCCACGGGACTGGCGATGTGGCATCACGGAGGCGACGCAAGATAACTGGAGCGTTACTGCGTATCAAAGAGAGATGCGTCAGTGAAGGGATCCGCCGCATGATGTCGGGCGTGAGGCTTGTGCACGATGTGTCCCACAGCTCAAGACGCTTTAAGGAGGCTAACGAATCTGTTATCTGCGTGAAAAGCTCACGGAGCGCTCCGCTCGATCCGCCGACAATGACCAGGGACTCGAGATTCGGTAAACGCATCGAACGAACGATGATGAGAAGATAGCTGGGGGACGAGTTAGAAGTACTTCCATCGAGGACTAGGTGTCGAAGATATGGCAACGTGACATGCAGGGCTTGGGCCGCTTGGGCCGTTAATATGCAGCCCTCCAAGACGAGGTGGGTGATGAACGGCAAATTGAGAAGGAGGTGTCTGAACTCCCAAAGGTCACCAAGCATGGGTTTAAATTTTGTGCTTGAGAGACGAAATTTTTTTATTTTGCTTTCCCGGGAGACGAAACTGAAAGGACTAATGCTAGTCAGAGAGATATGTGACAAACGGGGAGCTCCACCCCTGAAAACCACCGTCTCAACATTTAATCGATCATCGAGTTCGTAATTTCTTAGTCGGATATTGACTTTTTCAAGAAGACCAACCTGCAACGGCTCAAGCGACCTGACAATACGATGCAGGAGGTGCTGATCAGAGACTTCGACGTGAAATTCCCGCCACCGATAGGCGTGCGTAGCAAGCGTTTCTAAATTGCGAGTAAAATACCTGGGCCACTCATCACCTGAATAGGCCAGACGGATGATAAGATGAAGATCCCGAGAACGATAGAGGAAAGCCTGTATAGTGCTTGGGTTATGACCCGGAAGGACGACAATGGTGTCCCAGAGCGAGGGGTCAAGGAGGGCAGTTTCGCGCCATGACCGCATAACCTGTGAAACGAGCACTTGGAATGGAACCTTAGGATCGTCGCTCATGGTGCGACCAGCGCGGAATATGGCGAGTAGTACTTCGGGAGGTATTCGTGAAACGGGGGCTTCATGGTTTTTCAACTTGATTAGTTGAGAATATATGCTGGAGATACTACGGGAGAGATTATCCCGTTGAAATTCTAGCTGGTTGACGCGTGTTTGAAGTTGCGACAGCGATGGGGGTAGTCCGAGTGTGTCAACCTCAGTCATTCTATGCTTCGTTGGAATAAGACGAAAATTTAGTCAGGTTAAAGTTTACCTCTACTCACTAGGAAAGTAAGTACGGACGTTTGGTCCAGGGAATAAACTTGCCAGTGAATGATTTTACTACAGTCACGGTGGCTGTGAAGTTGAACCACATGCGAACATCTCACGTTTCACGTGGGTGGCGCGTCAAGGTTTTCAACTTGGCCGGCCCCTAATGGGTTTGACTCTCCAGATTCCCATGTCTACAAACTCTGAAAGACTTAAGATCCGATGTCGGAATCTTAACACAGCTTAATATTCGTTCTCCCGCAACTGCAGCCTGAAAAATGGTAGAGCCATCTATCTCCAGTTCTCCTTTACCGCCGAAAGCTCTTTATCTTATTGTGGACCATTTCTACCAGTATTACATGTCGCAAGTCGACGGTCCAGAGCAACATTACTGCTCGGCGAGCAGCCCTTGCCGTATTGTATTTCTCGCACTTTCCCCTATTTTCACCCTTCGGCTTGTCTCATCTGCGTGGAACGATGCGGTCTCAAAAGTGCGCCATGACTCAGGTTTCTTCAGGAGGGTAGAGGACGCCTACTATCCACACCTTTGGCACGTCAATACGAAGGTACGCAATGCAGTAATTCTGCGTTACTACAGGGTATATCGTACCATTAGCTCTGAACACGGCAAGTCCAGTGGCTTCAAGTTGTCCCTTTCTCATAATCTGATTGTGCGTCTCCCCGTCAGGTGACAGGGGAGTCTATTACGCGTATGATTTTAGCTCTTCCGCGGGATGCTTTGCAGTAAAAAAGGTTGTCGTGAAAACTTGGGTGTCTGCCTCTGATAATGAATGCATAACCGAAAGCATGGTTTACAGAGTGTTTCAGTCATCGCCAGTGACTGGCATTCCCGTCGTACTGGGAAATTCCTTTGACCTGTGTTGCGATGTACACGCAATTGTGCTTAAGCTTCTGGGGCCTACGTTAGATGATCTATGCCGCCTGCGTTCCGGCGGTGAGTTCGAAGATAAGATGGTGTTGGCTGTTGCCATACAAATGGTAGGTACTTCTCCTAGTTCATATCCAGGACGGGGTTTTTCTGCTTATGTCAATCGTGCAGCTTGATCGTTACAAAGACCTCCACGCTCGAGGAATAATTCATAACGGTATTAAACCAGGAAACATCTGCCTTCCGCCTCCTGGTTCTGTTCGCAAGCAGTCGACGTTATATGTCATTGACTTCGGACTCTCCTTCGTGCATGATACTTCGCAAGATCTCCTCCTTCCAAGCGCTCGACGCGCTGATACTGTTGGCAATAGGTCTTTCCTCAGCATATACGGTCATCACGGCATTTGTATGTTCATTTCGTTGATTATCTTCTCGAAGTGTTTCCCATCCCCAGTGCTTCTTGAATACATACAGCTCACTCACAGCGCGATGACCTAGAGTCTCTTGGTTACCTCCTGTCGTTCTTACGGCACGGCACCTTGCCATGGCACCGCCTTCCATTACCACACTTACGATCGGGATCACGATCACAATTGCGGTCCATATCTAGATCACACTCCAACCTCGAAGACACTGATACGATGCCCAAGCCTTGGCGCATTAAGATGGCCACTCCCACGTCGGTGCTGTTTCGGAATATGGATGCATCATATGTCGAGTTTTGGAGGGATGTGCGGAGTCTGGCGTTTGGTGAGGTGCCAGAATATGATAGGATGAAGGAGAGGTTTGTCGATTGCTGGGTGAGAGCGGGGTATGAAGGGTGTCCTGGTGGGCTGGATTGGTGGGCTGCTTATGAACAATTGTCAAAGAATCAGGATCAAGCGCATGGTATATAATCAGGTGCAAGCCCCCACACTTGTATTTTGTCTGCTTTTTGGGTTCGTCCTAGTTTATTGGGTTTATCTAATGTATGTAGATACTAGAGGTATGGTCGGAACGAATTAGTGCAGAAATTACTGGATCTACAATACAGTTAAATACGAACTGGCCGCACTTGTATGGGCGATAGTACTCGGCCCTGGTGCGAGGGCAGGATAACAAGGGAGGGCAAGACGAAACAGTGGATGCTAAACGACACCTAGTACAATAGTTCTGAGCTTTCACTAACCTGAAGCCGGAGAGAGACACCTGAGGCGTTCAAAAGGCTTGCACTTGGTGTATGACTGTCACATTCATCCGCTTTCACGCTCTTCTGTCCATCATAAAAGTGCATATAAGCCTCTATTTGGGTATAATTCCCCGTCTTGATCATCTCCAGCGATTCCAAGTTTCCAACAAGGGATAACTTTCAGAGACTTGGCCGCCCACCAGGAGCTAGCGATTTCTGAATTTGTAGGGTATTGAATAATAATAATTTGAAGAATTATGCAGTACTTCTCCCTCACAGCAATGACATGCCTGTTAGGTATGTGATCAAGATGAACGCCTACAGCTTCACTCCACAAAATTTAATTCCTGATGACTGCTGATTGAAATAAGTATTAAGCAGCTGTTTGATGACTGATGTAAAGCCTGAGCCTGAGCCATCAATGAAACAGGCACTGTGAGACCCTCAGGTGTGGAAAATCATCCAGTATTTCAGCCACTGAGGTGAAGGAAAGTAATCTGTTTTGGGTAGAATTTTCATCCATTATAGCTATTGAAAAAGAATAAAAATCATCTGGTTTTTGGGGAAAAACATACCTTAAAAGTTGTGAATTTTCACCCGTTATAGCTATTGAAAAAGAATAAAAATCATCTGGTTTCTGGAGAAAAACATACCTCAAAAGTTGTGAAAATTCCCCCTCAGAAGGGATGAGTTAAGGTGTTGAAAACACCTTGAAATTTGTCTGTATTCATACCCCATTGAATTTATCTGTGGGGATTCTAAATGGGGTAATTCACACCATGAGACTTCCTCCGATTATGGGATGGTTTTCATCCCATCAAGGGGGAAAAAAACCCTCTGTCCAGGTTGAATTTTTTCAGAGTGGAAGAATGGCAATCATTCATCCACTTTGTGTAGTTTTATTATCAGTTTCATACTTTTAGTAGTGAATTTTCAACCAATTTGGTACACTATACATACCTATACTTTGTGTAGTTTCATTATCAGTTTCATACTTTTAGTACTGAATTTTCAACCAATTAGTTACACTATACATACCCATACCCAGGCAGGTACAGGCAGATGTTGGTCTCACAGGTTTTGTACAACTCCAGCATCTAAACTAACTATGTATATTTTAAACAAAAAATAAGAAACAAAGATGAGAAAAATTACCTGGGCCCAAATGACTGTAGTCGTCATTTGGGCCTGTTGTCCCTCATTGTTGTTTGTCGTACCCCCTCCTGTCATTATTGGTTCGTTGTTGTCCCCCACCCCTGCTCCTGGTTACTACTTGTTGTTGTCACCATTCCCCCGTCATTTCATTTCCCTCCCCATCATTTCATCTCCCTTCCCCCATCATTTTGCTCTCCTTCCCCTGTTATTTTGTTCTCCTTCCCCCATTGTTTTGTCTTCCTCCTCTCTGTTTCTTTGTTTTTCTCCTCCCTGTCATTTTGTTGTCCCTGCAATCCACCCTGTGAGCAAGGGGCTCACAGGGGCCATTCCGTTGTCATTGTCATTGTCATCAGTAGCTTAGGTAGTACTTAAAAAACTTGTTAGTAAAATGAAAATGAAATGAGAAAGAAACCTACCTACAGGCCAAAGTGATGTCAATGACATCCTGTGGGCCTTTTTTGTTTCCGTCCTCCTCCTCGTCTCCTCGTTGTCCCATTGTTGTCCTGGGTGCCATTGGGTTTGGTGGTGGCGTTGCTGTTCACCGTTTTGTAGTTGCTCCTGTTCCCACCCTGTGAGCAGTTGCTCACAGTGGTGGTTCTGGATGCTTGGGTGGTGGCTGTGTCTGTTGTGGACATTGTCAGTAGTTAATTAATATCTACAAATCTTTGTTAGTAAAAAGAAACAGAAATGAGAACAGAAAGAGAAAAAAACATACCTACAGCCCAAGAGACATTGATGACGTCTCTCAGGCCTCTTTTTCATTCCATTTCATTCCATTTCATTCCATTTCATTCCATTTCATTCCATTTCATT
>QMFE01005339.1:0-10247 GCA_003314665.1 Tricholoma sp. MG77 | reverse complement strand
GTGCTTGGTCATGTGATCTGTGATGCCAAGGTCAGTGGTTCAATTCTTGCTGTTGACACATTCTTTTGTGTGCACTTTGCGAAAATTTCACCAAGTCCAGTAGAGCTTGGACTCTGCTAGGACTCAGCTTGGACAGCATGCCTAATTAGTTGTAAAATTTGTCCAATTACAATCTGCTCGGACTGTCTGAGGACTGTCCTTGTACCTTACTCGGACTCCTAGGACTGTCTTAGGACTTCACTCAGACTCCACTCGGATTCCGTGCACAACTAGGAGTGGCTGATATGTCTCCAATCCAGGCCTTCAACCAGCCATTGCCATCACAGACTGGAAAAGTTAAGCTGTATATTTCTGATGGCAATCCAGAACACTTGGACATCAAAAGGATGCAACCAACTATGATAGCTGAAGCTCCTGTTTGTAAAACAATTCAACCTGTCCTTGAAGCATTAGCTGATAATTATTCCCCAGTCCGAGGTATGTGTTTTGTTGGAGCTGTGTTTTATACTTATATTTTTTTAGACAAGAAACAACGAATCTATGTCCACGATAATGGCTACTGGATGGTGAAAGGGCGTTTTGACAAGGCAGTTGCTGAGGATAGTAAGATTGCATGGGATGTAAAGGAGGATGATGTATTTCTTTCAATTCTTGCGGTAATGTTATCTTATGCATTGTGACTTATCCTTTAATGGCTTGCTATCTAGACCTCATTTGATCATACTGATACTTTTTCCACACTCACTTCAACTTCTGTCACTCAACCTCAGACTCTGGTAGTGGATAGCTCTGCTGCAGGCGAACTGAAGCCTCTGCCGATTCCTAAGAAAGAGCTGAAAGCTCTTCTTCAGATCAGTGAGGGTTTGACTGACATGATGAACAAGAGTCTCCACTATGTGTATTCCAAGTACAAGGCAGCGATTGCAGCTATCAAGCTTTATGATCAAATTGTGTTGGAAGGGAGATGGCCAAATAAGTATCAGAAGGTTACAGTCACAGTAATCTGGCAGAATTTTGTCTTGAAGACTGTGTGGCATGCACAGTATGTTCCTTGCTTCCAAAATATTGCTGAACATAAAGACATGGTGGAATGGTTTGAGGGCAGTGAATCAGATATGGATGAGGAAGTGTGGGGTTTCAAAAAGGCTGCCTATCAGTATTCAGATTTGAAGGAATGGTTGGATAAGAAGCAGAAGCAGAGGCAGAAGCAGAAGCAGATGAAAAAGAAGATGGAGGAAAAGGTTTCAAAGAAGAAAACTAAAGACAAGGTTAGGAAGGGAAAGAAGTAAGCAATAGTGGTTTGGTTGATTGTTGTTTAGATTCACACAATAGTTATAGTATATTGTTCTTGGCTATCTTGCCAACAGCATCAGCTCTCCCTAATGAGACAGTACTTTACACTCCCCCCCCTCATCCGAGCGGACTCCTAGGACTCTGCTCGGACACTAGGACTGTCCTAGGACTGTCCTAGGACTCTGCTCGGACTTTTTAGCATAGTGATGTTATATACCATTTTGACCGGACTTTTGAGCCGAATTTGGAAATTACCCTTGCGTAGTCATGTGACCTACCAAATATGGAACTTAGTGATGTTATATACCATTCTGACCGGATTTTTGAGCTGAGTTCAGAAATTACCCCTGCGTAGTCATGTGACCTACTATATGTGGAACATAATGATGTTGTATATCATTCTGACCAGTTTTTTGAGCAGAGTTCAGAAATTACCCCTGTGTAGTCATGTGACCTACTATATATGGAACATAATGGTGTTATATATCATTCTGACCAGTTTTTTGAGCTAAGTTCAGAAATTACCCCTGCATAGTCATGTGACCTACTGTATATGGAACATGGTGATGCTAATAGGCTATACACCATTCTGACTTGTTGTAAATGTGGGTCCCAGGGGTAAGGAGAATTTTCAGAGGCACCTGTGCCTATCAAACGTGTTCCTACATTCCTTATCAACAAAGGCTTCACCTTCCACTTAGTGTGCTCTGTGTGGCTTTGCCCATCTTTTTTTCACTTCATCCACCACTCCCTCTTTTCATATGTAGTTTAAATGTATGTTACTTGTTTCTTAGTTTAGCCTCTCTGCACCTATCAAATGATGGGACCACTTTGGTGGCCTCAGTTTCTGCTACTCTGCATTTTGAGTCAGCAGCAGAGGTAGTTTTTAAGCCAAGTCTGAAAATGACCTCTATGTAGTCATGTGACCTACCATATACTCATGCAAGACATATTAGAGTAAGTTGAGGGAGAACCAGGAACAGAGAGAATGGATGTCAAGTGACAGTCTGCAATATTGCAAAAAATTTGTATACTTACTTAGTAAATAAAATAAATCAGACACATTCATGTAAGCTGTACATGACACTTCTGAATGGAATCTGAGCATTGGTACTCTGTGTGTTTCTTGATGATCACATTGGGGATATCTGTTGTTCTGGATATGACCCTTGATGGCAGTGATGTGTTATTGGGATTGTTGGTGGTGTCATCAGTGGTAGTTGTCAGGGCTGATGATCATAATAATGAAGTCATTGAAATTAATGACATCAGTATTGTGGGGATGAATTGTGAAATGATGGTGGTGGTGTGTGTACAAGTGGCATGCAGGGGTTGATGGTGATGTGTGTCAGTGATGTTGTAAGTCTGATGTGGGGCAGACTTACAATCACACTTTTCATTGAATGCTCATGTGGAATTTGGCATCATCAAGATATCCCTTCTGTATTTTTGACATTATCACACTCTTATTTTGTGTAAGCACTTATATGAAATCTTGATCCCTCCCATTTTATGCAAGGTTGTGATGTCAAGTGACAGTCCAAGCAATATTGCAGTATATTAGACAATTTATATACTTAGTAAACAAAATAAATTAGGCAGATTCATGCAAGACATCTGGTATCATATTAGAGTAAATTGAGGGGAAACCAGGAGCAGAGAAAATGGACATTAAGTGACAGTCCAAGCAAATTATATTAAAGTTGAGGGGGAATCAGGAGCAGAGAGAATGGATGTCAAGTGATAGTCCAAGCAAATTCTAAGAAATATTGCAGTATATTAAGACAATTTATATACTTAGTAAGTAATGGAGATGGTAACCACATTTTTAGCATAAAAACTTTTATATACATCCTAGCTTCTCCCAGGCTGGTAATCTGCTCTTTGAAGAGCCTTGAGAACATATATGTTCATTGAATAATATTTCTGGGTTCCCAATTTGTCATCTCCCTCAAACAAAGTGTATGCTTGTATATGCCTGCAGGCACTGGCACCAGTGCTAATAATGTATATTAATTAATGTTTCATCTGACTCCACTGCCACCTTATTCACATTCACTCATCTGATATTTGATCAGACTCCCAGGTGAAAAGTTTATTCTACCATAAGTCTCCTTCATGACTTTGGATTTACATTTCTGGCACTCTCCCTGGATTTCATTGTTCTCCTTGTCCTAGATTGTATGATATGTATGCTGTGCTTGATCTTGATTGATATCATGATTCTTGAAATGCATCTGTTTCATGTTTCAAGAGTCAATCAATCTAATTATTATTGTATGATTGACCTGAGATAAAGGAAGGGCTCAATCTGGTAACCAATATATAAGCTTAAACTATCAAACAGGTCCAGTCCCCATTAAACTTCAACAATTAGCCCCTCATGCAGCCTTCATTACAAAATTGATGCAGATGTATCACTGCAGCAAAGTCACACACTGCATAATCTGTACCTAGAAAGTTTATCAGAAACGAAAAATGAATTGAGAAAGAAAAAAACTTATCTATGGCCCAAGAGACCTCGTCGAGATCTCTTGGGCCTTTTTTGTTTTGTTTTCTGCCCTCCCCATTGTCGTCGTTGCTGTCGCTCTGCCCTTTCTGTGGTCATCCCATCCTCGTCCTTGTTCCCCTTGCCCCGTTGCTGTCTGGGTTGCTTCATCATTCGTTCCCACCCTGTTACTCCCCATTTCCACCCCACGAGCAGTTGCTCGCGGCGGTGGTTCAGGGTGCTGGTGTGGTGGCTGTGTCAGCCATCGTTGTGGTTTGAGGGTCGTCATGCCAATATATAACCTATATTTAATGAAAACATATGTTAGTTAAATGAAAACGTAAGAAAAGAAGCATAAAAACCTACCTGGGGCCCAAACGACTCCATCATTGTTTGGGCCCATTTTGTGTGTGATGTGGTGTCTGCCATGCTGCTGTGGGACCCATGACTGTGGGGTGTTAAAGGAGTGGTCGTGGCAGAGGGAGGAGGGAGGCGGGAGGCAGCATCGTCGAGCAATGAGCATGGTGGTTAGTGATGAGCTGGCATCGCTGGTGACACCGCTGTGTTGATTTGTCATCACAGCCAGGGGCAGTACATAGACAAATGAAATTACTCACAAGGAACGACTGTTTAGTCTAACAGTTATATTGTTGTGTTAATTGTACTTAATCATGTGACTTCGTGTTATGTCCCATGCAACCACGCTCCATAACCCCTACCCGACTCCAGATAATCATGCAACAACGTTCCGAAGGTGCTACGCCGTCACACATACATGCGCACTCAAGCACAACCCGTCCGCACACAGAGCGCACCTTCGATCGTCATTCACCACGCACGCTCTCGCTCTTGCTCATCGCTCTTGTGCCGCTTCCTCGCTCTCGCACCTTCACGCTCGTCTCGGTCATCAATACTACCTCGTCTCCATGCCATTGCAAGTTCATGTGGTAATACCCCCCTCGCCGAATGATCTGCGCATCCCAATACGTTCTCGCATTTGTCCTCTTACTTGTTCAGTAACATCTCGCTCACGCTTTTATTATCCGTCTTCCCATTCGCTCGTCGTTATCTTTTATTTTAAGTACGGTTATCCGAACTACGCCGCTCGTCCTACGTAGCTTAAATACAACATAGCTTAGTTCCTTGTAACTCACTTGTTAATCGAAAATCAAACCGACTTCGAACGCTTCCTTTCCATTCTTGTTAAAGTCCATTTCCTGCCGCAATCCGCGCACGCTTCGCTCGCATGTCTGCGCGCTCATGCCATGCTCGTCTACGCTCGTCCGCTCTACTCACGCTCCGCTCTCGCGTGCGTGCGCACGACCGCCACCAGTCTTGCTCCGAAGTTACGGTCCACCCAGATACCGAACAAGAGGCGCAACCCTATTGGGAAAGTGGTTGAAGCCAAGACCGTGTGTTTTAGCATAGCTCTGCATCCGCCCAACATCAGCTAAGTCCTCAGTGCAAGTTCCTGTGCTGTTCCCAGTACTGCTGAGCTGTATCCGATCCTTCCTACGACCTCGTCCTTCCTAGCCCGTTTGTGGTTCGTAACACTTTGAGGGTTCAATCCCTGCAGTGACCATTGATTTTTCAGTTGATTATATAAGCGACTCAGACTGTCCTAGGATTGTCCGAGGACCTGTCCGAGCGGACTCTGCTTGGACACTAGGACTCAGCTCAAACAGTCCTAGGACTAGCTCAGACTGGACATCCTAATTTGGCAGAACTCTCAGCCAAAAAAGTCTGAGAAAAGTCCCAGGACTGTCCTAGGACTGTCCGAGTGTCTGAGCAGACTCCGCTCGGAATGGGGGGGGGAGTGTAAAGACCTCATGCAAGCTGTGTCCGATAATGCTGGTGTAAGTGAGTCTGGTGCTGAGTCTGGTGCTGAGTCTGGTGTTGTGAACGATGCTGGCAACACTCTATCTTCAGACAATGAAATGTACATTGTTCTTGCAATCCGATGCTTTTCTCCTGAAGGTTTTATGATTTCAAGCCTTTCTACCAATGGACAACAAGCTGCTGCCAGTGACAATGGAGAATGTGATAATCTTGCTGTTATGTTGCAGTCCTGTCAAGATCTGCTCTTGGTTTGATCGTATGTGAATCTCCCTATCCTTCCGTATGTTGTCTACTTGCTTTTTTGTCACTGTTCATTTTTGTCATCCTGTTGTTCTTTACAGCCATCTCTGTGAGATAAAGTCGTTCTCTGCCAAGTCTGAGTCTCTCTGCACTCCGTTCAGTGAGACTTGTGCACAAATGCCCAAGGAAGAAATCCAGTGCGTCTCGTCTATTGCTCACTGTTCTTGTACTGTGTCTAAAATGTCCATGTAGAAGCTTCTTGCATGCCCTTCATTTTGTAAAGAGTGTGCAGTATATCAATACTGCTCGTGTGGACCCTGCCTTGCAGTACGTTGACAACTTGCGCCTCCAGGTCAAGGACAGCAAAGCCCTCGCTATGTGCATTATGTCTGGGACTGTTATGGAGAGTTATATGCTCAATTCTTGCGAGGCCGGCCCTCGGCACACTTCCGATCAGGTGCACAAGGTCTCCATAGCACCTTTAGAACAGGACATGAGACGAGATGTGTCCCTCTGGGGGCTCATGTTTGATTTTCATATTATTTCTGGCCTGATGTCACCTTTGGGATTTGGTTTTGCTACACAGGGCGAGGGCAGAGGGGATGGTTGGAGGAATGGTTGGTTCTTAATCCTTCCTTGTTACTCAGCACTGAACATTGCTTCAGGTTCTGCTCCGTTGTCCCCAGCTAAACATAAGTCTTCCATACTTAAGCCAGTGTCCTCACCTTTGCTTGCATTGACAGGTGAATCCACTTTCAGTGCTTCCCAGTCTTTCGATGACCTGTGTGAGTTTGTTACCTACATTTGTCAATCTGTTGCCGCTCATAGAGCTTGATAGTTCCTGTCTATGATGGGTGTGCTCAAAACGGGAGACCACCATTCATGTTCAACGACTCTGACTTCCAGTGCCTGTCTATGTGGCTGTTGTATTGAAAGGGGACCAAGGAGATCCCTGTTGATTCTATTGTTTCTGTTGGATACACTATTGGAACATACAGAGGTGCTACAGGGCCTGTTCTTTCTTCTAACATCTGCTTTGTTATCTTGCTCTCTGTGCCTCATAGTTTGTAGTGATGCTGATGTGTTGTTAGAATATTTGCCTGTCAAAATGTACTTCCCTGTCAGCCTTTCTTGTTTGAGTTGCTTGGCCTTCAATCGTAATGACTTGTTCATGTCACTAGCTTGTTCACAAGCACAGAGAGCAGGTACTACTTTCAGGTGGGATGTCCTCGAAATGCAGTGATGAAAATCCCCACGTGAGAAGCCTAAATTGGTTGGAATCATATTTCTGTCTCAGACCAGGTTTATTGCCATCTCTTGTGTCATGTACTCTTGTTTCAAATACAAAAGAATTTGCTAGTGAGTTACTACAATTGTTGTACTACTATTGTCTAGTCACCAAATTGTTGACAAACACAGTAAGTCAAAATTGTTTCTATCAAGTCCTTTGTAGTTTTTCACCTTTCATATCTTGACACCTGGGGATCTGCTGGACAGCTTGTCTCTCTCCTCGCTGAGGCATGAATGGATTCCAAGCAAATTGACATATTGCGACAATCTACCAGACGCACCTGTTCCTTCACTGCCATCAGAATCTGACCCACTCAGGTCTTCCCTAGTGCGGTCTTGAAGATTAGACTGACTCCTTTCATCGTTCATCCATGCCAGAAACACAATCTGTATTACCTCCAAAGAAGGTAGGTCAATTCGTGCCATGAGGTCTGCAATGCCTATTCCCAGCATGAGGTAAGCTTCCATACTCTGTTCCATTAAATTTTCTGTGATATATTATGAAGTGGCTCCATGCCATGTGCTGCAATGACTGCATCTTTGAGGAGTGGTAGATTGACTAGACACTCTGGATTCATCCATGCATGCCCTGAGCCCAGCACGAACTCTGCATCATGGAACCTAGGAACTTGGATGCAAGGTGTCATGATTGTGAGCTTTTTCAAGCTGGAAGAAAATGTGCTCTCTGTGAATGAGAGACAGTGTGTATTGCATAGCTGGAATTGAGTATTTTAAAGCATTGGCATGATAAGCCTGATGCTCAGGAATATGGAGGATGTACCACTGTAGAAACCCACTATGTGGAGGGAAAGCAATTCCAGACTTTGGAAAATCAGCTCTTGAACACCTCTAAGTCCAGTGGTGTCAATGGTGAGTTCCAATGTTGTGAGCTGCTCTGAGGTCTTTGAAAATTGACCAAACATTGTTGAATCTTTGCCCAATAGGATTTCAACAATGTTGTTGCTTGCTGCTGACATGAAAGGCATGGAGGAAAAGTCTAGGCAGAGGTTCTTTAGCCCCTGCAAGTATTGCAGAGCTGCTATCACTCACGACACTTAGATACTGAAGGTTGGGGCAATTAATGATGAAGGCAGTGGCCACATGCGCTATAGTCTGTGAGCTTCAAGTGAACCTCCTTCAGGTTTAGGCGATTTGGGAAATGGACACAAGACCAGTGCATGCATGCAAGTTCCACCTGCAGTTTATTGCATGCAACTGCAACATGTGGGCTGCATTGAAAAACATCAAAAACAGAGACAAGCTGCTGTACTTTACAGTCCCCCACCTAGTCCGAACGGAGTCCGAGCTGTCTGAGCGGAATGCTCGGAATTCCTAGTAAAGTCCTAGTGAATTCCTAATTGTCTGAGTGAAGTCCTAATTGTCCGAGTGGAGTCCGAGTAAATTCCAAACAGAATAAATTCCTAGCTAGTAAATTCCGAGTAGAGTCTGAGTAGAGTCCGAGTGATGTTCTAGTAAATTCCAAGCAACACCAAAATATCTCTAAGGAGTAAATTCCTAATGAAGTCCAAGTGAATTCCTAGCAATCTACTGAATTATATACTTATGTATGATGTCATATACCATTCTGACCGGGTTTTCAAGCTGAGTTTGAAAATGACCTTCCCGTAGTCATGTGACCTACCATATTTGGAATATAGTGATGTTATATATCATTCTGACCAATTTCTCAAGCTGAGTCTGAAAATGACCTTTGTGTAGTCATGTGACCTAACATATATGGAACATAGTGATGTTATATATCATTCTGACCAGTTTTTCAAGCTGAGTCTGAAAATGGCCTCCAAATAGTCATGTGACCTACCATATATGGAATATAATGATGTTATCTATCATTCTTGAGTAAATTCCTAATGAAGTCTGAGTGCATCACTAGTAATGCACTCACATATCAAACATCCAAACATCCAAATATGTACAAATACTTTTGCAGACTCAAAGCAAGGCAGAACATTTGGTGTCATATTAGGGTAAGTTGAGGGGAATTTTTCAAACTTAGCACCATAGCTTATGATGTCATCATATGTTGTATACCAAACCTTGCAGACATCCAAATACATACAAATACTTTTGCAGATTCAAAGCAAGACATTTGGTGTCATATTAGAGTAAGTTGAGGGGAAATTTTGCAAACCCAGTAAAATATCTTATGGCATCATATGTTGTATACACAATCTACAGACAATCAAATATGTACAAATACCACTTTATAGTACATGAAGCTTTGTTGTCATGGGACATGGCAGGTTGGGCAGGAGTGATTAAGTCAGCGTGTCCCAGGGACATGGCGGCTGTGCTGGTTGTGTAAGTGTCGTCGTCAACAGTGAGGAGGGGTGGATTGATGGCCGGGCGGTGTTGCGGTTAGCGGTGATCAGCTTAGATAGTGCTGCCGAGCATTGTTGATCACAATCTAATCAAATGAAAATGCTATCTTTGTGCCATCAAGGGTTTTCCAAAAGAGGCAGCATGTCCCAACACCTCCCAAAAATCCATTTGCTCATGGGATGCGCTCTGGGTGGGGCAGCCAGCCAAAAAAATTGTGTCCCAAGAAAAACTAAACTCTTGGTCTGTTGCTGGGACACGTGGCCTTTGCCGAGAGCTGCCATCAAGGGATCAGAAGCCCTGATCTCGATGGTTTCTGCTTGTAAACAAATAATTTATGCTCCTGGGAATCAAATTATGCCTAGTCTGCCTCAGTGAAACAGTTTTTAAGCCCAGCAGATATGAATTCCAGGCACCCTCAAATTTTTTTCTCAAAATTATTGCAGAATAACATGGTCTTGGCTGAATTTCCACTGAAACCTCATCTGGGGTCCCAACAATGAGAAGAAAAAAATGGGATTGTCAGGGACCCTTTACAGGCCTTTCTAGCTCTTGCCTAGCTATTCTACACGAAGATCCATGGCCAACAGGCTCACAGGCAAATTTTTTGGTTGATCTCGACGTGTCGCATCAGTGATCGGACAACCACTTTGTCATCCCAGTGTTTGCCACTCCCATGTCCCAACGTGTTTTAAACATTGCTTAGATCAAAAACATGAATTAGTCAATATTATTAGCTGTGTCATCTCCTTCTTCA
>QMFE01005318.1:0-27347 GCA_003314665.1 Tricholoma sp. MG77 | reverse complement strand
ATAGCTGAGAAAATGCTAGAAATATGTCGAGCTACTGCTGACGATGTAAGTAGTATTGTCTCGTGGTCCTCTCCAACGCAAGTCTGATAATGTGTCAGATCGAGACCTCGCGCCGGACAATCAAACGAATAAAACTTCAAGTTGATGATCTACGAACTGATGATTCGCCCTGGTCTAATGCAGACGCATTCTCGAGACCTTCTTCACCAGATAAAGACAGTAGGACCCCGCAACGGGCAGCACTAGGCATGGTAAGTGTCTGTTTAATTGGCAGCTCATGATTAAATTCCACAAAAAATGCAGACGAAGGCGGCCCAGGAACGCATGGAGGAGATGCGCCAGCTAATAGGACGACGACAAGCCGATGGTACCCCTCGTTCTCGACCACGTAGCGCCATTTTCGATATGCCTTCTCAAAGCTCGACTCACGCAAACGTGGTCGAAGTTATGCACTCCATTGGAGCGTTAGTATCTGAAGCCGACAGAGATCTTTCACGGGCAGTCTCCTTCCAAGAAACTCTGCGCCAAGATATCGTAGAGATGGCGGCCGGTTTCAAAGAGGTCCGTTGAGCCGACCTTGGTATTCTGCAGAATTGATGACGATACCGCTAGACGTCGGCTAATTTTGAGAAGGCGAAAATTGAACTACAGAATACAAAACGTCAATGCGAACTTGTCAAAAGTTTGCTGACAGACGCTACGGCAGAGAAGGAAATCATGTATGAGGTATGTTCCAAAAACTTTAGACACGTGCTTCTCTGATAGCATTTTAGGCATTCAACGAAGAGCTAGACGGCATGTACAACGATATCAACCTTCCCGACGAGGAGGCTTGGGTAGCGATGTCGGAAGACTTGAGAACAACCAAGGAAGCTCGGAACGCTCTCACCAAGGAGAACTCGTAAGTTATTGTCCCTCCTCGGAGAGATAGACTATAAGGCCTTCGTTAACAGACAACTGAAACGGAGAGTTGCTGAGGCGGAAATGCAGCGAGATGAGTATGTCGTTTACTTATCAACCTAACCCGAAATTTGACACCTTTCGCAGATGGGGAGCATTACTTCGTGCTCACGGGTTGATTCCTTGACCTGAATGTATTCAGCACTGAGCCTCTAGATATGGACTGAATGCGACCAGCCTGCCTGCTAACATTTGTATAATTTGAAGCACTGATTTGTACTATTTACTGCATCGTAATTACTTTGTTATCTGATTATCATGCTGTTGGTTGTAATATCGAGCGTTTATCCCGTGGGATGCAAATTTGTCTTGACAAAATAAAAATAGTGATACGTAAAATAACTAAGAGTATTGTATAAGTAACGTGATGGAATAAAAGTACAAATGTGGCTGTGAGTCTATGAGAAAGGAGGGTTTAAGTCTTTAGGCGCTGTAGTAAGGACTGGTTCTTGGAAGTTGCACCTCTGGAGTTCATTTCGGCGGAGGAACAGCGAAAGGAGGAAGACAGGAACGATTTACGCCGTGAAGGCTTCGGATTGAATGGGTGTTGCGTGGCTCGTTGATCAGAGATGGCACTGGAAGAACAAGATGTCATGATAGAAGCTCCAACGTTCAGTTTTTGTCCATCCCCTACTGCAGAAGCGGTGGAAGAGGGCATAGGTACATCAGGCACTTCGGGAGCGCTTCTGGTTCGACGATGATGAAGAGAGTATCTGGGCCAGAGTTTGATCGATTCAGGTGTAAGCGTTTTGTTCACGTTCTGTTCAACATCCAAAGATTGATTCGAAATGGCTGGAGTAAGCGAAACCAGGGACGATGAACGAGGACCGAAGAATGCCTTCACATTATCGGCAAAGGAACGTGACGATTTTAATGGCGATGCGGCTTCAGAAATCCCACCAAGCGTGTCAAGGGTTGCAGCACGTGGAATAGGACTTCCTGAATCTGGCGTAGAGGCCGTCGAAGCATGTGAAAAAGGAGACAAAGGATCAGAATTACGTGTAAAGAAGTGATTGTCTAACTCTGACACAGGAGTGATATTGAGATGTTTTGTTCGCCTCCCAGTTCCCAGCGATTGACCTGAGAACGCCTTCTTGCTCGAGAGAAGATTCGGCCTGTCCAAAAGGCTCTTGCGTCTCAGGACTCGAATGCTTTCATGCCTCGTCAAACGGGTTTTGGCCATTCCAGCCATCGTGAGCCCTGAGTGTGGTTGCACAAAGCCAGAGCGACTGATTTTGGGAGCTTGGAACAACTCCTCCTCGCGACTACTGGCGTATAGTCGAGCAGTAAGGCATACTTGGGAGATAACGTCTTGTAACCCTAGATCTACTCGCGAGCGAGCAAATGCTGAATAACGTCGAATTACAATTGTATCTGATTCTGATGGAGAAAAGAATCCCTTCACAGATGCAGTAGATGAGCGGCGACTGGAAGGTTCGGGATCCTGTCTGATGGGAAAATCTAATTTCGAGGTTATCTTTTCCTTTACGTCCAGGTGAAGAGTGGTAAGGAGTGACTCTGTCATCTCAAGGTCTTCGGGATTACTGGCAAGTTCGGGGATGGATTGAATCGTTGGCAGAGTGCTGATAGCCTCAAAAGGCCCATCATCTAGACCCGAGGAGATGAGCTCCCCCTTGCCGTCAAATTCCAAGGTCGAAGTAGGTTCGTTGATCCAAGTGGGTGACTGTGTGAGGGATTCTCGAATTGAACTCATCCAGGCGCCCTTTTCCCGTTGGCATGCCGCCGCTAGTTCAAACCTATGTTCCTGGATCGACAGGCGGAAGGAGCAGGGTAACATAGCTATAGAGTCTCTCAGTGGATGTGTTGAAATAAAGTACATAGACAACATACCATCATCTTCCTCGTGTTCAGAGATGTCAAAATCACCAAGAGAAAACCAATGCCTAGGCACATAGACTTTGCCTTTGGTGACTTTCACAAGGATCAAATAGCCGCCGGAGTAAAGAAATGCTCCGAGGTATTTGGCTTGGATACTGGAACCACCTCGAGGTTGCGACATATGACAATGCATTACGTCCAGAGAACCTGCAAGAAGACAAGTGCCCAGGGATGAAAGAAACGTAGTTGTTAACGTCTGGAATGCAGGATGCACAGATGCCATCTGAGAAATAGCCGAACCAGCAAGAGAGATACGGGAAACTATAAGCGCTGACTGGATGGCGACATCCTGACGGTGTCGAGCTTCATCAACGGAACTCGCTACATGCCTCATTGCCTGTGCAGCACTCTCCACAACAACATCCACGTCGGAACGGAAGTGCGCAGGCAACATGGCTCGGACTGATTTTCCCGGTTTCAGTTGGTCAAGGATCATTGGGTACTTGCATATGCGCTGCACAGGCTTTATCATGTAGTCTACCAGGGCAAGACGAGGGGGACCCCTTTCTTTTCGCGTTTCAAGGGGGACCGCCATGGCTTCCCTCGGTGAGGGTGAGATGCTGCTGGCTCGGGAATGGAGTGTGCGAACAGCACCATCAACCGACGAAAGTGACGCTGTACGATTCCGCTCCTTGTTCACCAGACACAGGGCGTCTGATTCAGCGGACAAGGGTGGCTGTTGGGAATCTGAAGTTCCAGGAACTACAGTGGTGGATAGCCCAAGCTGTATGACCAGCGAGGAACAACGCTGCTCGAAAGCATCCCACTCAAGGGGGTGGTGTAATTGTACCTTTCTGATAAGGTCTAATGCTTCGGCATGCCCAACACAGAATGTTTGATACGAATTAAACCGTGAAGCCTATTATTATGACAATGGATCAAACGCTAAACACCAGAAGGAGGACTTTACAAACCTCCGTCGCAAATTTGGTAGAAACGGCACGAATAGCTGCGTCCGTGTTTTGTATATGTTCCCCCTGATATCTGGCATCTTCTGTACTTGTCCCTTGTGGAGTGTGCATAAAGAAGCCAAGAGGGGCTAATTCAGTATGGAGCTCTTCAACGAAATGCTCGTGAAGCTGAAGTAATTCTTCAGCATTTCGAGTTAATAATTCGACTTCCTGATCGGTGAACAGATAACGCGCTGAGGTTTTAATTTGCTCTTTAGAGTGCGTAGTGTTGGAAGTATTTGACGCAGTATTGTCCGGGAGTGACACGGGAGAAGACAGCGAAGCCACGTGCGAATAAGAGTTGACCCATGGTCCTGAGCTGAACGACGAAGCACGGCCGAAAGGGGAGCCTGGGGTCCTGCTAATCAATATGGGTAAAATACGAAGGTACACCTGTCGCAGAGGTGAAGACATTATAGGAACAGATGAGAAGAAATACCGACAGTAACCAATGCCCTTAGATCCAGAAGGTAACCAACCTCAGTAGCGAGCAATTCTTTAAGGGTATAGTACTTTCGGATATTGTCTTTGACTTTCTCTGACTGAAAGATATCATCGGAGGCGTTCTCACTCCAGCTTCCATCCATGCTGAATTCTCTTTCCGGGCTCTCCGTAAGAGGAGGGCAGGTATCATCGGTATTCGTGCATAGTCCGTGCTCAATATGAAAGATAGGTCTTAAGCGCCCGTGTATACATATATTCGAAGAAGCCTCGCTTTTGTCTGTACCCGATGTGATAGTTGTAACTTGCAGGGGGCTCGCAGTCGCGGCGGGTGTTCGTTCGTTTGCACAATATTCGGGCCACATATGCTCGACTGAGCAGTCAGATGAAGCATGGGAGCATGACGACATTGAAGGGACGGAAGCACAGCGTTTAAGGAGACGATCAGGCTCGGCAAAAACATGCGGAGGTGTCGAGGCAGGAAATGAAGCGGATGGTGAAAACGGAGTAAATGGACGCGTCAGAGTGGTTGAACGCCTGAGAGGTTTTGAGGGCGGTGTTGGTGGAGTAGACACCCACGTAGGCGGCGCAGCGACTGGTGATGATTCCATGTAAAGGGAAGTAGGGGGCGAGATGGAATCTTCTGTGTCCCTGAGAGACATGGCGTGTCCTTCATCGGAAAGACGGCTAAGGAAGGACGGCGGCGTGCAGACGGGAGAGGCAGTAATGGACGGAAGAGGCAGGGAACCACACGTAGTGACGTTTCGAGGACTGATCTCATAGATAGCCGACCAACTTGAATTCGAGCAACTGCTGTTGGTGGAACTGAGTCCAACATGTCTTGGGCTATGTTTCCCGCGCGAAAGAAGGGACGAAGGCGGCGGCTCATTGGGGTGGTAAACGGTTTGGAAGAGAGGGTCAAAGAGTTCTGTGGATGGCGGCACAAGGAATTCCATAACAGATCCCGCCCGAGGGGCTCCTTAGTTCTGTGCATTAACATAGTGTTAAAGGAAATATGCGCAATTCAAAGAACAGATGAGCACCACACAAAGGAGGGGAGGGCGTTTTAACACGTACTACGCTCCTGCGGGCCTTCCAGTTCAGTTAATGCACGCGAATGCTGCACGTTTGTCGGACACGGGTCTAACCTGAAAGTCGGAGACCGACACGAAAGAAATGACCAAGACAACCTGGGGGTCGAGGAGACGGGGCGGGTATACGGAGGTAAGGTATTCAAGTTCAAGTTATACTTTCCAGGACGATCTCCTACTACTAGTCAGACTGTCAAAACGCGCGGAGTTGGTTTTGAGTATTGGCTCAGATCGCAACCTTGATCACGATCCAACCCAATCCTATCATAGATACAAATCTTATAGCCATCTCGTATTCGTACACGTAACTACACCGACTGATTTCAAGGGCCAGGCGCCGCGTAAGAAATTGTTGTAACAAATGGTGCCAGAATCTCAAAATGTTTACGAGTGAGACGGCCTGTTACGATCGTGTTAACGGGGCTATTGCCGCACTATATTATAAAAAAATGCGGATGATGATAGGCAAATCATGCCCGAGTATGAGGACAGCGGCTAAAGAACGTTGCTTTATGACCGGTAACATAAAAGCGGATAGCACAAAGATTTTTCCGGTAACGCCAAGTTGATTATGCTGGACATGCTCACTCTTCTGGCAACGATCGCGTTAAAAACGTAGGCAGGGTTTTCAGTAGGGTCTGACCTACTGGATATGCTTAAAGCCGTGATCTAGGGAAGTGAATGAGCCACTCAGGGTTCGTGAGACCATCTAGTAAAGATCGAGCTTGTCGTCCGAACGAGGCGCGAATGGGATATTCCTTGCCTCAGCATCTTGCCGACGCTTATCCTCCTTATCCAGAAATCTTCGCAATGCAGCAACGTTCTCGCCGCTGAATACTCGAAATGCTGCTTGCTGATTTGGGTCATAAGTCTGCCATAAAGATGGTAGATGAGCAAAAATACCGCACATGAATAACGTACATACGGTGGGTGGGGCGTCTGAGAACCGATGTATGCCTTTCCTTCTGAACGATGGAACGCCCGTGGCAGTGAGATGCTGTAAAGATTCAAGCTTTCTAAGAAGCAGGTGGATGGCCTCGAGAGACAAGCCATCACAATAAGATAAGTGAAGGCGTTCCAATGCTGTGGCGTGCTCAGCGAGAGAGAAGATTCCGATATCCGTGACCTTGTGCACCCGAACCAAACTCAAGCGTCGGAGGGCCTTCAATCCGGCAAACTCAAATACCGACATATCTGTTAAATTCCGGCAAACTTTGTGGAAAATATTTACTAAATGTGCCCAAGCAAATAAACATCAGTCGGGCAAAGTTTTACTCACATGCTACGTCCACACAGCGAAGATTCAGACAGGAACGAGTGAGCTTGACGATGGCGCGGTCGGTAATATTGGCGACATGCGCAAGCATCAAGACATCCAGGTGTTCACCCAACTTGCAGATACTTCTGACAGCTCGGTCCGTCAACAGCGAGCATCCAGAGAGAATCAAACTTTGTATCTTTGGTGCATGTGTCACAATACCTTCGATAGCATCGTCAGTAAGTTTGCAGAACGTCAGATCTAAAACCCGCAAATTCTCGGCCGAATGCCGCAAGATGAGCGGAGGCAACGTGTCGAGCCATGTGATCGGCCGTGGGGGTAAGGGCTTCTCGTTGCCCACAGTATCAGGTAGTTCAGGACCCAAAGAAGAAGGAAAGGCCTTCTCGGTTAGCATTGGACAACGGGCCAGTCTTAGGGTACGCAACTTCCTATGAACGGTGAGGACTAATGAGGATACGTCATATGCAGATAAGTCTGACCTAGAGAAGGACCATATATCCCTCACCGATAAAGGCGTAAGGAGAGGAAGATCGCATAGTTCGAGTTCTATTAGTCGAGAACAAGTTTTGGCAATAGCGGAGACAGAAGGGTCTGTGATCCCGGTCACTCCATTTAACTGAATGCACTGCAGAGGGGGAGATTTGGTCGCAAGCTCAAGTATACCAACATCGGTCACCTGTGCGCAACCAGTTAGATTGATGCCATGTAGATTTATCGCTTTCTCCGCGAGTAAAACAATTGTCCTGTCAGACGTGTCTGGTACTGCCGATAACACAATACTTTCCAGATGAGGGCAGGCGTCGAGAACTTCGGCGAGCTGGTTGTCCGAAATGGGTGGCTCGCCAGGATGTCGAAGAATGAGGTGTTGAACTCTGCGGAACTCTTCCGGCATCGGAAGTCGATCGATTATTCTCATCATGTCTTGGTGAAAAGATGGACTGTCGTCTGGATCTGAATCGAGCATGTCGAAATTTTTGTAATAAGAACTACAGCATGTTATTGGCTGCACGAGTTAGAGTGCGTTCATTACTACAGCGTAAGTAGACAAACCTACAGAAGCCCGCTACAAGATGCTAAGAGACCCGACGACGGCCGATAACGACTCAAGTTGGTTGTTGAAAAGGGAAAAAAAGTCAAACCTTTGCCGCGTGTGATCACGCGTTGACTCGGAGAATCGAACATGTCTTCCTCGACATCCACCGCATCGACACGTACGGCTAGGCCTATTCACGCTGCATCTATCCAACAGCCACACCCAAACTCTTCAAGCCGGATACCAGTCACTCCAGCTGTTCTTCGCTCTATATTTGCCTCCTCACGCACACCCCATGAAGAACGTTCTATCTCTCGCATTGCCTTTTTCAGGTGCCGTTTGCCTTGACTACATGTGGACATGATTTTGAATGAATATACTTTGCAAGGTTTACTGGGTTTTTACTCAGTTGTGTGTTCATAAGCCTGGCCGCTGCGAGAGGTCGTGGAGTCAAGAGCAGTGCCGCCCTTCTTGGGGTAGTGTAAACGAGTTACGCAGAATAAATAAAATATCCAGAACAGACTATCCAGTCCTACAAGCTTCAAGGCCCTTCACCTATCAAAAGAAATCCACGCCACGTCGTTGAGGAGATATCACAGCAACGACTTTGCTGGACAAGTCAAATAAGCCACCTCCCTCATAAGCAACCATATCCAGTTCTTCATTATCCGTCGCCCGAATACCCAAAAGTTTTTCCAGATTGGTGGAAACTAGTGCATACGCCTGATCCCGATCGATTCGCCCATTTGATTCAAGGATCGCCTGGTATACCTCTTGAGCCAAGACTTGAGAGAACGAAAGCAACACAGAATTACGAACCCATTGAAGGTCAAAACGGGTGTTACGTGCTTCCCAAGCTTCTCTTACACCTAACCCCACTGTTACGCTATGCTTTATCAGAGTCACCAGCGCCGTATCATTCGAGAGTGGGGGTCCCGGCAATCTGTTGGAATTTGGAAATGAGGCTTAGGCAATAGTCGAACCATGATCAGCACCTACATCCTGTGCTTATCCCAGGTTGAAGGAAATGGCCTGACAGGATTCAGAATTACGCCAACTCCCGCCATTCCTACTGTTGCTCAGCCTCGTTGACGGATAAATCAAATGCCTTGCCATACCTAATTCTTCTGCGATAAGATGGGCTTCCGCAGCTCCACTGAACACCATTCTCATTCTCGAACCAATCCTATCTTCCACTTCCGCCTTCAAAATTAGCAGCGTGGCCATGATGTCTGCGTTCTCAACTTCGATAACCAGAGGTACCACACCCTTTAGAGGTGTAGATTAAGCATTGAATGATATCTGGAAAGGAGTTATCAAACCTCCGCGGCTTTCCTGAACCAGAAACCTGTTTCTTTGTCCGTACTCTCCCAACCATACAACAACCTTCTCAGACCAAATATCTGCGTACTCACACTGACCCCTGGGTTTAAGAGTGGATGAGATCTTCCGACAGCGACATGCAACGCAGCGATGTCCTGTATAATAGCTCCCTGCTCCATTACATGTGTAGATCCGGTGCGGAAAGTTGTCGACAGGCCGGATATCACTTGGGAACGCAAACCGCCCAGGTAGACAGGTCTGGCTAACGAAGATGTTGCCACTGTTACGCCAGACCGATAAGCCGTCCTGTCGAGTTTGAACCTTGAGCACAGCTTTCTTGAGAATTTCAGAGAACTCACAAGGCATTGCGAGTGTGGAATATCAGGGCATCCATTGCTCTCAAAACGCCTCCCGAATCATCCAGAACATTGGGAATATTTGCTAGGAAGGCGTTATATGACTCGCCGTCACCGGTGGATGGCTCTGCAGCGATCTCTTCTAGGCCAAGTGGTGAGCCAAAAGACATCAAACCCGGCGAGATAGAACCCCCATGAAGATCGACCACGTTGGATACACCCGTGGTGCTCAAACAAGATGCACCTACGCATTCAATCCTTCCATTATTCACCACGACTACGCCAATCTCATTGCCACGGTCATCGGATAATACCTCCTCGATGCTGCCATCCATTCCTTTCTTCAGCAAATGTTTCACGTTACTAAAGACAATTTTGCCGTCCTTCTTCTTCCCCTGGAGCGGTGGGAGGCCCTCCCACAAAACGGTTTCTTTCCGCTCTTTGTCCCACTTTGGCACATCTGGTACCTCCCGCCACTCATCTCCTTCCTTGCCCCTTCCCACCTCAATCCTTGTTTCTTGATCTGTTGGAACGGGTAACTGTAATATTCCATCTATCCATATCTTGACTGGTGTCGCAGCCAACTGCAAAGGATGAGAGTCCCAAATCACAACGTCTGCATCTGCGCCTTCTTTCAGCATCCCGATACGATGGGACATTCCGGCGGCGGCGGCTGGCGCAGAGGTGACCGCTGCAAGCGCAAGATTGTCCGGCAGACTAAAGTAATGAGCCTGCTGCGCTTCGTACATAAGATATCGTGAGTTAATGACAGGATGGTCCGACTTCAAGGTAATTAGTGAAGATTAACTCTCGAGGGAGAAAAATGCATATACCTTCAAAACAACAGGAATGCCTGCGTCTGACAGTATTCGAGGTGCAAATTCAGAACCTCTAAATGCTTCCCGTTTGTACCTATGAAATCTCTTTAAACCCATGCGGAGTGAAGAGATGAAAAATCTTACCGATGATTGGTTGCGAATGCAGCGACAGCGGGAGTTCCGCCCCACCTACATTAGACTTGTTTAGGTCACATTACATGGGCAAATGTTTTCGGAGCTCACGTTCGCTTCAACAGCTCTGGCACGATCCACGCCTCGGATGCCTGTTGAAAAGATGCGATGGGAAATTCAAACTCGTTGCTCAACTAAGCGGATTAAGACGTAAACTTGTCAGAAAGCGTCGACAATGCAATGAACCAACACTTACACGAATCATGTCGTCAAGATCGACAACTTCGTGACAGTGGTTAGATATCTGAAGCAAAACTTCAGTTGGAACCCAAAAAAATTAGTGATGTCAGCTCTAAACCTTGACTCTTCCGCGAAGAACATCAACCAGCATCTCCCACTTCGGATTTTCAGGGAAGTCCCCCATGGATGAGTCCCATAGACCTGCTTCGGCTTTTGAGCAATATGCATCCTGTGCCATCATGACTTTACGTGCATCGCTATACGCAGCACGCAAGGCCCAGACAGTGTCCATGCGGTTGCCGTACCGTCGAAGATTTTCCCCGCACGCTTGTCTACACGAGTCAGTCATACCCAGTCGCGAAGGAAACGAAGCCTCGTACTGCAAATGACGCCACCGGACGTGTTCGAAGTTAGATTGTGACCCAGCTAGGCTGTGGGGAGGTTCAACAATCATAGAAAAGGGTGACTTCTCTCTAGTTTTCCGCAGCTTTACCATGAACGCCTGTCCACCTAGAAATCGGACAATCATTTTATGCTGAAAGGCTCACAAAAAAAAGTTACCAATCGCGTTGGCACCGCCAGGGAGTATTTGAGCGGAAGTTACCCCTCCAGCCATCGCAAGTTCGAACGAATCATCATGCGTGTTGAAGCCGTCGATGCTTCTCAGCCACGGTAAAATTGGACCATGTTTCGAATTTAAGTCATTGGCACCTTAACTCGGTCATTCAAGGACTCGGAAGCTAAAAATATACAAAGAACAAACCGGCTGTCATGGGGGAACTTAACACACCAAGATTCGAATGCAGGTCTACTAGGGGCACGTCAGCGATTGCTGATTTATGATCGGGATGTCTTACCGAGCCCTGGAGTGATCCAGGCACCATGAGCATTCATGGTCGTAAGGTTATCCACTTGGTCGAGCATCCACCCAGGAATTCTTCCGATAGCTTTCACAATGCCTTTATCCAACAGGAGGTCACCTTTAATGACAACAGTTCCATTTTTCTCTCCCGTAAAGATGACACCGTTCTTAATCCAAGTGGCATTAGTACCCGGCTCATGTCTGTCCGAGGTGTCGCGAGAATTGAACGCCGGAGGTGGACCCGGCAAAGCCTTGAGTGACATGCACCGAGCGAGGATCTTCTGTGCATTGACAGGCACATGCTGTAGACTATTCTCCAGTGAGTGTGCCGAGGACAGATTGGGGTGGGAGTAGGTAACAAGAATCGACAGTAGAGCGGCTAACGAAATTAGCACAACAAGTATGGGCATCCGAGAAGAATGCACAATGGCAAACCTAACCTCTGAGAGATGCATTTTACTAGCCATGACGCCCAGAAGCAGGACCATCAATGCTTTTCCTGTGTGTACTAGTATTCATACTTGCCACGCAGCGCACGCACTACATATGCGTGGCGTACGACGTCACCTCCGATCGAAATTGGCGTTCCTCGTGGCTTCAATGTGCCCAAAAATGATGGAATGCTATGATTTCAAAGCAAACCAAGGGCCTAACCCTCCATGCTTGGAGTAACCAAGAGCAAGTGTCCGAGCTGAAACGGGCGAAGATTGATGGTGTACGCACATGTATGATTATCTCACACCTCCTGTTAAAACCGTGTCTTTGATCTTTTCATATTATTAGGAATTGTAGTCTCATTAGCCTGAACGACAATGAAGGGCCGTATATATCAAGACTCCTCCCATTGGGTAGTCACTCTGAATCACTGGAATCGTCTTCTTCGCTGTCCTGTTCTATTGGAACAAAAGTGGTTGCGAGGTTCCCAAGAGTGCCTGTACCAGTGCTGGAACCCGCTTCAGCAGCAGGGTCCTGTTGCGAATCGGTTTCCGTGATGGCCGCAGCGCTAACGACCTTTCGCTCCCTCCGTTTTCGCCCAATAGGGAGAGGTGTAGCTGGTAACTGCGCCTTCTTGACTCGGAGGATATCCATGATTTCTGAAGACAAAAGTATGACAATGGTACTCATATTCCCATTAAATGGCGTACCATGATGGGTCATATCTTCATAACCTTTGATGCCCCTTTTCATTGTCAGCCAACGGCGCTGTAGAGTGTGGGCGCTCCACAGGTTCCACTGTGGATCTGATATGGTCTTCCAATCGATCTCGGTATCGTCCCGTACATTCAAAGAGTCTATTCTGAATATTACATCAGCAATGATCCCGAACCTAGAGCATGATATTCACTTATGCACCAGGATGTAAGCATCCTGCTGGCTCCAGCGGGGCTTGTTTCCCTCGTTTTTGACGAGTTTGCTTAAGGCGTCGGTCCTGTTAGAATTAGGGAATTGATACAGATATCGTATAAGGAATAAATTTGCCTTGCCATTTTATCCTGCATTGTTGTCGACCGCGCGTGCCACCCATGAGCTCGCTCACTCGTCCCCAGAATACATCGTTGTCGATATCCTTGCCTTGCTTAACCGTCATGTCCGTTACAATTTGGGTGAGTTTCTCCTCCTCCTCCTTAGTCCAGGGTCCTGAAAGGCAATATATTCAGATGAATCAGGACAAGAAGTTGAAGACTCACCACTGACACGGATATCTCTGTTTATTATATGGTTTCGATATCTGTCCCTACAATCTGCAGACATTCGTCCAACTCTTTTGCTCACTTTTTCCCATTGCTGGCCCAAATCTGCCACAGCTCTAGGAAATATACATCAACAAGGGAAATGTTTCAACACAAGTGACTAACTGTTTGAGTGTAGAATCTTCGGCCGCTGTCCATTTACCTTTCTGTTTGAGCGGGTGGTAGCTCCTGCGAACGTGATGATACACAGCGATGATAGGGCGCTGAGGAACGGCAGCAGCTGGCAAAGTCTTTAGTCTTTAAACGGCATTAAATGTTGACCACTTGTTCTGACTTATTTCTGACCAGAACGCATTATCCTTGTTCTTGTCGATTTTAGGGAAGATAACATCTTCCATATGCTCGGACGCTAATGATTTAGACTATGAAGTGTTATCCGGTGCTTCATTTCCTGGATAAACAAACGCAACGCACGATTCGGTAATTCTCTATCGCGTTTCTCAGCTGCTCTTCTTCGATGGCAGAAAATTTGCCCTTCTTATATACAAGACCTAAATCACATTAAGGATGATATCTTTGTGAAGAGACCCAACGAACCTTCAGTCCTTGCAAGTTCGGAGAGCTTTGAAGCATTCAACCACTTATTGGCAAGAATATAAGCATGATCAGGATTGCCATGATGGTCAGGACCCGATAGACTCATATCAAGTGTCCGTTTATGTCTAATGGTAGGGCTTTCATTCGATGGGTTGCCTAGAATTGCGCCTGACGTAATAGGAACTTGACATAGAGGGGTTGGATGTGCTTGCTCGCCTATAGAGGATTGTCCACTGACTGCAGCTGCAGCGTCCCCGAGTGTTTTGAGAACGCTTGTAATTTTAGACATATCCAACGCTTGCAAGGCGCGTAACACATCATCGTTTGACCCAAACGTCATTTCAGAAAATGGAACGTTCATTGTGGGAGGAAAGACGGTGGCAGGTGGCGCTGCATTCGATGGCATAAACGGTGAAACACCGTATGGATAAGGATTGAAAGGATATGGCATGTAATGGGGCTGGGCCAGGTGAGGAAGCATGTAAGGTGGAATCTGGGGTTGATATTCATGGGGATGTTCCGGAACAAAATCTGGCGTCCCTGTAGCAGCAGCGACGATTGCGGAGATTAATGCAGCTGCAGCTGCTTGTGGGTTGGAGTTCTCTGAATCGTCTATTGACTGTACAGGCTCTACAAACGGAGCTGACACCTGCTGTATGTCCTTGTCCTTCTTTTTTTTCCTCCGCTTAACAGGAGGAGTATCGTTGGAAAGAACTGTAGTTAGAAGGGCAGGATCCACTGCAGTCTGTTCTTGAGCAATAGTCTGTTCACGGTGTTGCTTTTTCCGTTTCTTTTTCTTCTCTTGCCCGTCATCTGCCAGTTCAGGTGTATGTTCACGATGACGCTTCTTTTTCTTCTTCTGTGGGAGTTCGATATGGGAGTCAAGCGAAGGTGATGCAATGGAGTCGATGAAAGCGTGATGTTGAGCAAAGGTAGGCGGAAGAACCAGACCGCTAGACATGATTTAGGGTGGGCAGCGGCTTCAAAACGTTGAGGGCAAGCCGTTGTGCACTTGTGACGAACGTGACATAATTTTCCAAGCTAAGTATCATTCTTTTACGTTCCTGACTTGTCCCTGACTCTCTCATGCTTATTCTGACTCTTCTTCATCAAACCAACGCTCTTCTTCCTCTCTATCAATTTCGCTATCCAGAGAATCGTCCCAATCAACTTTGTCGTACTCAAAAGGCTGCGGATTACGTCAGGATTAACATTCTAATCCTCTTTCAAAGATTACGGGCTCGCCTCAAGCAATCCATATACAAAGCGTTCTCGTATCCGCCGTTCAAATGATGCCTTACTGTCCTCGAGTGTCTCTTCCATGCCAACATCGCTTGCGCCTTCATCGCTGCTTTCATCTTCTTCTGGAACGAAATCATCGACGATCGCCCGCTCTCTTCTCAGAATTCTCGCTCGTTCGGCCTTGCGTTCTTCCTCGTAACCACCAAGCAAGTTACCCAATTTTCCGACATGTTTCGTTGAACCCTGTAGAAATTCATTGTCTGCCCAGGCCCTTTCCTCTGTAGCTTCTTCCGCCGCTAGATGGTCTGCCCCTTGCCATAAATTAGGCCATGTACTACTTGCCGAGGCAAAGCAAAGTTCCGGTGGATTGCTTCCAGCATACTTAAGGCGGCGGTTACGGATGGTGGTGATGATTGTTCGGTCCTGTGGAGAAGTAATGTAGCTGAAATGCATCAAGAGATGTGGTGGAAGTTGTGCAACATGTTTGACCAAGAAAGGAATTGCGGCATTTTGTGGAGAAGGCTCATAGTCAGCTGGAAGGCTAAGATATGCAAGTACCAGAGATTTGTCAAATGCTGGAGCGGACATGATTCAAAAAGTTTGAAGATCAAATACGTGCAAACAAATTTGTTGGAATGGCTTGTCCCGAGCCACTGAGTGCAACATTTTCTACGTGCGTTTCTCTTCACGTCCATGATAAGGCTGGATGTCGCACAAGGATCTTCCGCTTCAGTTCAAAGCGCACAACTTGAACCCCCCACGGATACATGGCTGTAGATGGGCGTGGTGTCGTCTCACCTTCTCCATAAATGCAGAGCTGGTCCACCATGTTATTCATGACCACGTTCGACAGGCGATTCCGGTCATGCGTGAAGACATACCTATGCTGAAAAGGGCTGAAGAGGGTGTAGGGGACAGCATGTCCGGGTTTGCAATGTCCTGCACCGATTACTCCATCCAAAATCATGAAGACCAGCTGAGTAGCAGACCAAAATCCAAACGTGAGTTAATTGACTCTTTCGGGTTGATCATGACGTGATATTTCTATAGATACATGTGCCGATGTTGAACCATCTTCTTCTCTACCTTCTCCACCCGCCTCAAGCCCGCCACAACCTTCACCCAAATCTTTTGATGAAGAGGCATCCGAAGGTCCCGCATCCGATGTCTCCCAAAGTCCTTCACCTTACATGCAACAGCAGCCTTCCCCTGGTATGATATCCCGACCTGATACTCCCCACACCTCGCATTTCCTTCCGGCTCAATCCCCTGGAGACAGGAATTCCACCCCGACCTTTGCGTCACTGTCCTCTCCAGCTGGAACTCCGGAACTCCTTGCTGTCCCCAGTAGTCCGTCATTCGATTCGTTGGTCTACGAAGCGACAAATGGAAAGAGGAAACGGGAAGATGGACCCTTCTCATTCGGGGAGTCGCTCGGCTTCCAATGGCAAAACTTACAGGAGAATTCTCTTTCGTCTCCTGGATCGCAGGATGTAGCGGAGAAGCAACTCACGCAACCTATGAATGTCGACGATAATGATGACGACGTTCAGTACAGCCAACGTCGTACGCAGATCACACAATCTCATGCAAAAGAGTCAGGGAACTACGATGTCACACCCATACTTGCACAAACAGACGAGATTAGCTATAAGGGAGAATTGCATTGGGCAGCAGAAAGTTCTCAAATGGCAGCATCGAATTCACAGTCATCCCGAACGACTTCATCACTAGCACCGCTTCAAACCCACCAACATTCTCCCTCTATGGCTTCGATGGAGGTCTTGACCATGCCAACGAGAGCCGTCCATACACCTACGATGTCTGTCCAGAAACAGGCGTGGTATGGAACAGTTCTTTCCCATCCCCGTAAGAAGCGCAAGTCTCATCAGAACTCCAGCTTCTCAGCAACCGACCTCCATCAGACCACTGCAACTGCGGATATTCTTTCCCAGAAACCTGTCATACAGATACCCTCTCCCCAGGGTGTTCATTCTTCTCAAGATTTAAATCCTTGCTCGAGCATCCAACCAGTAACTCCTCGTCCCTCAGGAAATGTGTTCCAGTCCGGCAAGCTGCACGTCATGCCAACATTGCTGGAATCTGTGCAGCCAGAATATGGGAGGAGTACCGCAGATGATACTGGATCACAGGCTCGGTCGTTGATGGGGTGGTCACAAACGCAAAGCCAGATAGGACATACGTCATACCCTCCATTGCAGACTCAGGCTCCATACCAGAGTCAGAGTGCTAGTTCCAGCCAATAGCCTGCTGACTTTCCACAGGTTTTACATAGTATATGAGCTTTACTTCGTGTACTATACATAATTTCGAGTGATGAAAGGATTCTCGAGACACCGCCACATGCTGAGTCGCACTAGTGACTCCCTGCCACTACTAAGTAACCTTCAAAGTTCAACGATTCAACGAGCAACGTGCAACGTCCGGTCCGTACCATGGACTCGAATTCCCAGAAGGAATCGAGCGGAGCTGGCTCCTCGAGCCCCTCCACGGCCGACTACGCCCTGAAGGCAGACGTCGCCGATCTACTTCTTATAGTCTTTGTCCACGGGTTCAAGGGCACTGACGAAACATTTGGCGCATTCCCCAAGAGACTGCAATACATCCTCACAGAGACCATTGCCGAAGTTTCTGTGGAGTGTATTGTATTCCCTGCCTATGAGGTAGGACATGCCGTCCATGAAACAGAAGAACGATCCTGACGTTATACTGCTATAACTCAGACCAAGGGCGACCTAGTGGGCATGTCTTATTCATGGCGTAAAGATGATGTTGACCCCTTTCTCAGAATGAAGCTGTGGTACGTTTTGCAGACTGGCTTACCACCCTTACAGTCGAGAGAGAAGTTGCCTCTGGCGGTGGTGCCGGTAGAGCCAAGATAGTGCTTTGTGGTCATAGGTACGTTGCTTCTCACGCTCAAGCCAGACTATAGCGACATGAGGCGATAGCATGGGAGGCATACTCATTGCGGACACGCTGCTTGAATTCATCAACACTCGACTAGACAAGCGATGCCCTCTCTGGCCAAAAATAATCGCGTGCATAGCGTTTGACACTCCTGCAAGATCCTTCCTTATCCGTCAAGGACCGTTCACTAATACCTCCGCAGTATCTCGGATTACATCCCTATGTCTTCAAGACCACGGTTACCAAGGCTGCTGAATATGCAAACACAGCTCAGACTGTAGGATCAACCGTATTCGGTGCCTTGGCTGGATTAGGGGCGAAGAAGGCCGCTACATCCTCAACTACACAGCCAACTCCGGACCAGTCAGCCGCTGCAGGATGGAAAAAATGGGCTGCTCCTGCTGCCTACGCATTTGGCAGTGTGGTCCTGGCAGGTGCCGCTGCCAGCGGTGCATACTATAAGCGCGAAGGTATCAATGTTGGTTTCGCATGGGCAACAGACCACATGAAATTTGTTGGAAATCTTTGGGATGAAGAGGCCCTCAAGAGACGCCTAAATGCTCTGGTCGATGCTGAAGAGCAGGAGGGTGTACTTTTCCGCACGTGAGCATGCCCATAAGGTGCCTTGTCACCAGTTCTATTTACATGGAATATTTCAGGTTTTATACATACCTCCCGCCAGCACCCCTAGTTCACGTGTCTCCTCGAACTTTCATTGTCCTCCCTCAGAAAAACCTACGGGCATATCCTCGATTTCTCCCAGCTAGAAATACCATTGCGCCGGATGAACTTCAGGCCCATACAGGAATGTTTGCTGGCAAGACGAATGACGGATATTATGATTTAGGTCTTGCTACATCAAAAGCCATAAGGGAATCAATGCTTCACGAAAGAGGTTTGTCCAGCAATGCCCAGAGTCCAGAGACGGCGGCAGATCTGTAAATAGTTGACTGGTACGTATCATACAGTTATATATATGTAAAGTGTTTCAACACCAGACAAAACGATGTGCTAGACACCTTCGTCACTGTGTCTTCAGGGATAGTTGCATTGCATAGGCGTCTTCCCCATCCGCATCTGGCGACAATTTCAGTCAATTGCTTACATAAATGGTGAGCAGAACAAAAAACGTACAATACTTGGTCTCAATACTTTTGACCGTGAAGCCAAGCGTGTCTTTGTATAACCCAAGGGCCGCTCGGTTCGACTTTCGCACATGCAATGATACATCAGAAGCCTGGTATATTGATGCCATAGCTTCTTCTTTTTACTGTATGTTAGACAGAGGAAGTGACCCATTCAGCGTAAATCACACACGAGACTGCACCATCAACTTCTTGGCCAAACCTAACCTTCGATACGATCGCAGAACAGATATGGATGTTACGTGGCCATGAGGCATTCGGCCATCTGGGGCGTCTTCTTCCCTGTGTTTCAAACTCATAGCATCAAGTTCGTATTGAAGTTGGGCTGATATTACATTTTGGCAAGAATATATCCGACAATTCTCCCCTTATTGTCTTCTGCCACATAGGAAAGGGATGGCCATGACATAGCATGATAGAAATCTGAACCGCAATTCTGCTTAGTGAAAGAAATAACTTCAGATTATGACGCACAGTACTTCATGGTGTAGTTCTCTGGTAAATTCTGGAGATTACACGCCTGCATACCCATGAGGTCATCTACCTGCAAAGCCCTGTGAAGGAGAGTAGACTGCAAGAAATAAAAACAACATACCCGCATAGGCCGCACATTCATCCTTTCTGCGCGGCACTGCCAGTGGGCTAAGAATCCGTCACTGGCTGGCAAGTTACGCAAGAAGTTTGAAGGTACTATAAGTCTTTGTCACAGCATGCTATCTGGAGTGGGAGAATTTGGTCCTGTGTACGTTGGTTCGGGTAACTAAACTTCGACTTGTTACTTAAAAGTCACCAAGTAGTGCTACACTACGACGATCTCCCCGATGTTCCCCACTAATCTCCTCTTAGGCCGTCCGTATTTATTCTTCTTTTTCCCAATGATCTCTGTTTCCATTTTTCTCCTCGGAATTGAGTCCAACACTTGTTCTAAATCTCCATCTAGGCACGCAATCGATAACTTACAGACGACGTCCATCAGCTTACAAGCACCACTTCTAGAAAGGAGAGGCAAGGTCAAGGCGTCCGAAAACGAAGTATGTTCGGATCCAACTGAGGGGACAGAAGATATAAATCCAGTATTAGGAATTAAAAACTCGGCACAAAGCACTCACTCAACGTGATTACTCGTTGTCCGTGAGGCTCCCAACCCTGAATGACATCCTGCAGTCTCCGGTAGTGGTCTCCCCAAAGAGTAAAAGTTTCGGAATTGAGCACCAACATTCGGGGACGACGAGGGACGGACTCGTCCTGTATGCACTGATTGAGATCTAACGAGGATGTTACAGATTTTACCACAGAGTCCGGGTCCGATAGGGGAAAAGGTCCTGGCAGCGGTAGAGGTTCGAGCCACGGATCTAAAACAAGTGCATTGGTGATGGGCATAGATGTATGACCTGGTGGGGGATTTGTTGAAAGTATGGATAGCTGTACATCACGTTGTTACAAGTACCGTAAATAGACAGCAGAAACAGACCACTGTGCAGCCCCCGAAGGAGTGTCCGGCGAGCGTGACATTTTCAGTGCAACATACAGGGCCTTTACCCGAATGTTGTGACCAGCTTTGCCTATCAAGCTCAACCTTATCTAGGGTCTCTAGTTCCAAAGTGCGATCATTTTCTGTGAATCGACGGAATGCTTGATGGGCGATGTATATTTCTTGCTGACGAAATGCAAGTTGATCAGTCCGAAGAGGCAGGGGGCTTTCCAAGTTGTCATGCGCATTGTTACGGAGGTTGTCCTCCCACCTATACCATTAATTAGTAGGTGTGGTGTGGCGAGAGTGACACCTTTCTGGCATACGTTATATCATCGTCCCTGTAATAAAACACTGGCTGAACACTTCTCTTCCCATCAGACGTCCATAAGCGAGGCGTGCACGCAGGGCCGGTCCCATCCCGATGCTCCATAGCCAAAACAACTTTTCCAGAGGCTGCTAGTCGCGCACAAAACTGACTGCGGAATTTATAGTATGGTCAAACGACCTATAATAGACATGAAGGGAAGTGGGAAGACCTGTAAGCGGTACGACTTCCTCCAAGTCCATGTGAGAATATCACCAGGGGCCACTGGTCAACTCGCGAATTCCGTTCTGAGTCAGAGGAACGTCTTGTTGTAGGACTGAGCAGTGGCGCATTCGAGTAGACGGGAATCTTAATGCAGCCATCCGTTCAAGTTGGACTTTCTACTATGATGATCGCGTCAAACTTACCTTGAGAAGGGCCCCGTACAAATAGACCACAGGCCAAAGAAGCCAAGACGGGAGTGCTGGACAGTCGTTAGACCGCGAATAAATGAATGAGATTGAGGAATGTGGGCACGCACACAGGAAGCGAGCGAAGCCATGTAGAGACGTCTTTATTGGACTGATTTTGACGTCAGTTGAGAAGGTTTGATAATGAGACGTTGAACCAACCGAATAATCCAGTGAATACCTTTGGTTGTCGCCTTTGAGTTGGGTTCTGCAGGGTAATAAGCGGTGAAAGCTACCTCTTGAAGATAAAAAGCTGGCTCTGAAGGCTTGGATGACGAGTTCCGCAGCTTTGCAGCTCCAACTATACGACCAGGTCGTACGGGAGTCACAAAGGTTATTGCTCCGACCTTAAAGCGGCCTTTTATTTCAGAGAGAAAGAGCATATGGCGTGAAGAAACCTGAGGTGCATTGGCATGGTAGTGATTTCAACAAGTTCGGTAATCCTCGGCCCGCATGATGGCTGCCTCAAACTCGGCCAGAGAACGGCTCGCAAATGGCAGGATGGGGCTTTGTCCAACTCGTGGTTGCTTTACAGCCCTACTTTAGGTAACAGAAAATATGTACATATAGCGAGATTATGTCCCGCCTCCTGATCATTTTAAAGCTGATATAGTAATAATGCGTGTCTATGTTGTACGGCATAACATGTATACACTGCCAAGTACAACATGAGGTGAGAGCAGCGGTGCAATGCCTATCAACAGATGTAGGGTAAGTTTGTATCCAGAAATACATGAACGAAAAGACAAGAATAAAATGATTTAACACCTAGCGTCCGGTCAAATTTCCACTCCCATTCCCTCTAGCATTCCAGTTACTGCCATCGTCTGGTCCACTGGCTGAGCGACCGAATAAAAAGGAGCTGGCGTAATGCTCAGCTACGGTGAGCGTGTTGCGAAGGCTCCTTTTCACGCTCCTCCCACGTCCCTCCGCACCGGAGACAGGTTGGACATGCTCAAGCAAGGTCGATGAATCAAAAGGAGAACCGGAATCATTTGGCTCTCTATAAGGCCAGGCGACAGGGGATAGCAATTGCAAGTTGGCCTCATCTTGGTACATAGTCGGTGATACCGTCACCGATGCCTGATCGTGAATCTCACTTTCAGATTGCGAGGGGGAAAATGTCGTCGACATAGGTCTACGGTCAGTGTCGATGACAGGCTGTCTCTGTTCAGGGATGGTTTCATGACCTCGCCGCAAGTGACGCAGTGGCAAAGTAGGGGAAGAAATGCTGTCCATTCCCCGGACTTGACCAGGTTCTAGGGCACCATTGCCACGAGAGGAGCTACCCGCTGATCGATCTTCCTGAGAAACACGGAAGAATCCTGTCCTACTAGATTGACCAGCGCCCTCACTCTGATTTGATGCGACATCGCTAGGCGGGGGAGAAACCGATGATTCAATGATGGGAAACATGTCTGCCATTGAGCGAAAACCTTGCCCTTGTCCCCTAGGCCGAGGCGATGGGGGCGCTGGTGAAGTGTAGGCAGCCAATATCTGTGCATTTAGGCGGCTTGTGGCGGCTTGAATATTAGCTGCTGGAGGTAACTGTGTCGAATTAAGAGTTGGAGGTATGGTGGCACCGCGAACCGGACGATCACGTCGGAAAACAAATTCATGGGATTGGGGCAAGTTTTGGGATAGTGAATGTGACCGGTGGCCTCGATACATAGTGACATTTGGAAAATCGGGAGATTGTCTCTGAGGTGCATATACTTCGTCATCGTAGTCGCCTTCACCTCCAGTTTCAGGCTCAGGTGTGTCCTCGTCGATGTAAGCGTCATCGTCATCGTCGTCTTCATACTCTGTATCATCTGTGCCGTTCAATTCGGTGATGTGATCAAATAATTCGGTGAGGAAGGCGCGCAGCTGTGACACTCCCTTTCCTGAGTAGACGCAGAAGGAGAGTTGTTGAGTTGAGTTGAACTCCTGCAAACCACCAGCTATATCAGTGTGCAAACTGCAAATGTGGAGGTGACCCTCACCCTTGGCGGTTCACGACAGAACTGTTGCAATTCTGGTTGGCGGAAAGCCGGAACTCCCGTCAAACTCAGATGGGTTAACTTGTGTAGCTTTTGGAGAAGGAAATGAATCGCCATCACCGAGATTTGGTCACAATACGAGAGGTGAATACGCTCCAACGATGCATGTCGTTCAGCAAGGGAATAAATGGCCTCGTCTGTTAGGTTGTTTACTCGAACAAGGCCAACACGTCTAAGTTTTGGCAAGGCCGAGAGCTCGAAAACAGACATGTCTGTAAGCAGAAGACAATCTTCATGCGAATGAGTTAATGGTCACGCAAACAAGTCACTGGCTTACTGGCAAAGTCGACATATCTTAAACGAGTGCAAGATCTTGCCAAGGTACGGATAGACCGATCTGTTATCTTGGCTGCATGTCCAAGGTGTAGATAATGAAGATGTCTTCCAAGCCTACAGATATTCTCAACGGTCCTATCCGTCAGGAGAACACATTTTGATAGCACAAGATTGCGGATCTTCGGAGAATACGAAATGATTCCCTCAATGGCATCATCTGTAATAGCAGCACAAGCAGTCATGTCCAACATCCGCAGGTGCTCCATTGTACGTGTTAGAATGAGGGGAGGTAGGTCTGAGATGTGGTTCGCAGCAGAACATGGGAAAGGGTCGGGGGCATCAGATGGCAAGATGGCATCAGACCGTGGACAAGCCGGAAAGGCGCTGTCGGTGAGGAGAGGGCAATGAGATAGGCGCATCTCACGCATATGAGCAGAGTATGTCCAGATATCTCGAATGGCAACATCGGTGATTAGCAGGCACTGATTCAGGTCAATTTCCAACAACAATGGGCAACGCTTTGCCAAGGCGGAGATGGGTTCATCGGTGAGGTTTTCCAAGCCGCTCAATTTAACACGTCGAAGGAGAGGGCAGTTCTCGGCCAATGCCATGACACCTTCGTTGGAAACCTTGCCACACGCGGCCAAGTTAATGCCTTGCAATCGCCGTGCGGATAATGCAAGGCTGACGATAGTCTCGTTGGTTGTCTTCACGACGCCTGTCAAATCGACCGCAACTAGATTCGGAAAAAAGGGAAGAATGCGAGTCAACGCCTCTCCCGAAATATGCTCGCAACCGACTAGCGTGAGCCGCTCAAGTCGATCACAGCGGGCAAAAGCTGAAAATACGTCATCCGTAAGGTGTGCGCCTAGTGTAAGAAAATTCAACCGTCGAACAAAACGAGCGTATGTGAAGGCTTGACTGGGTTTGGCCAAAAGCCTGGCCATCTTCTGTACCGTCTCGTATTTGGGGAACGCAGGTTTATGCCACAACAACTCAACAGAACATTCACACCATGTTCGTGAAACTCGGAGCGCGTTCGCTATATCCCGCGGAAATTGAAGGAGTTTGAGAATGTATATGAGGACTTCAGGAGGCAGATGTGTCATCGGAGAATGCTTTGAGGTGCGTTTGGGGTTCGGACGCATTTTGGAAGACCATTTAGCGGGAACAACAGTCGGGGACGAGCGATGTGACGGTGCGAAGATAGTCTTGTCGTCTTCGTCTTCGTCGTAATCGGAGAGAGAAGTGGCGGAGGATATCTGGTGTCTGTACATCGTCCTTCGTGTAGATGGTTGGAGAACAAGCCTGAGGGCTGGGCAAGGTAACGGGTCTTACGTGAGACAGTCCACATGGACCAGTCTACAAGCCATAATTACTAAATACTAATAATCCCTATTGACACCATCTCATATCACCATCCCCGATAACATTCTGGCTGCTTCAGAACTTCCGCCACCAGGACCTGATCATTATGTTGCACGGAGGAAACTGTGGTTAACTCCCCGGCACATCGTGGAACATCCTCCGAACCAGCCTTCTACCTCTCGTCAAAGGTTGGAGAAGTTGCTAAGCTTCCCAGATGCAGCAGAGAGCAATGAGATATGGAATAATGGCTTAGAAAATGTCTGGAGGGGGTTAAATGAGGGCGGAAGGCTTAAACGAAGACTGCCCATGGCCCTCATCGTATGTTCATAGCCTTTTCCCTCGAGTCTCCCACAGTATTCATGCATGCCGTGAAGATCAAGATCGTACACGCCGCGTGGATACGTGATAACACATGGCCTCCTGGTGCTATGGCACCTGAACCAGATGACATTCTACTTGACGGCGAATCTCCCTCTGATATTCCGCAGTCATATCCACCATTGTGCGCACCTGCAGCGGAATACTCATCTGGCGTCCTGGAGGATGGTCAATCGGGCAGACACGAAGAAGAAACTGCGTCTGGGACAGCTGGATGTTGACCTCACTGTTTAAATAGAAGGACCTGATAATCCGTCAATGGTATCGTCATCCATCTATTGTCCGACAATTATATCATTAGAAATACTGACGATCTATCTTTGTATTGTGTATAAACATCAAATAAACACCGGAAAAAAAATACCCAGATTTACCAAGGACAAATTCTTATGCTCCAGAAAGACTACCAATCAGGATTCCGGAATCGAGTAGAGACTGCCGAAAGAGATACTGGCGGGAAGTTGGTTGCTTCGCAAGATATGCCCATGGTTGTTCGAAAACAACCTTGGTCTTACTATGTTCGAGACGGCGGTGACACCTATTAGACATACACATTAAGGTGACATGCAAGCTAATTTGACGCATGAGACACACTAGAATCACACCATCCCCTCTTACAAACAGCATCTCCATTTTTCGTTTTGCAACCTGCAAGTGATAAGTGGGTGGATAAGTTATATACATCGTCGGGAACCTACGTTTATCGTACCCTCCGGTGCACCCTCAACATCCACAATCATGATGGTTTCTTCGACATCGCTGAGGATCAAATTCATATGACCATCATACGCCTGGGTGAATCATTGTTGTAGCCAGATTTTAGCAGACATACGACTTACGTGCAAAATCCCCGTCACTTCTCTATCACCTCTCAGTTTCACAAAGACACGTTCGCTAAGCGATAACCTGATGAGGTCGAAGGGCTCCTGGATGCCTGAAGACGAAGTGTCCATGGTGACTCCTATCGTCACAAGGGAGGTTTGCTTGGTCACATGCCATTTCAAACTCCGCTTCTTTCAGTTTACTCTCGCTGTTTTCGACGTTTGCTATCGAAAGTTACCATGCCCGTATGGCTTTTACTCAGGTATCTTTCATTCGTTTCTGACAGCCGTTTCTCATATAGAAGCACTACTGCGACTATTGTGATGTATTCTTGACTCATGACTCAACTTCAGGTAAACCAACAGCACCTGATCCACCATTCGCTTCTCACCTTCCCAACCCTAGTGCGAAAAGCCCACAACAGTGGAAGGAATCACCTTTCTAATGTTCGGGATTACTATGCTTGTTTGTGTTAGCACATACAGAAGTACCTTCTCTTGCTGATCCTACTTCCGGTCAACAGCACTAGGACACGACAAAGCTCAAAGCATAATTGATCAAATCACATCAGCGTACGAAACTGGCGGAGGACCACCCCCCGGTGGTTTCGGATTTGGACCTCAACATCTAGGTGGCCCCCAACCTGGGTTTGGGCCTCCCCCGGGTTTCGGAGCACCTCCTCCAGGATTTGGTGGTCGTGAGTCTCATGATTTGTAATTATCAGTATTTGACCTAGTGGTTCGACAGCGCGACCTCCATTCCCAGGTTTTCTTCCCGGCGCTCCTCCCTTCCCTCCTGGTGGGATGCCTCCACCCGGACTTCCTCCAGGCGGATTCCCCGGTGGTACGTCATTGTGGGTGTTTTATTTTCACATTATCTGAATGCTGTCGTCGTAGGCCCCCCGCCATTCCCTCCTGGTGGTGGCCCTCCCGGTGGTGGCCCTCCTGGCGTGCCCCCCTTCCCCCCTAATGGCACAGGGCCTCCTGGTGGCCTGCCTGGTGGGAACTTTGGTGGTCCTCCTCCATCACAAGCTCCGCTGAATTCTAACAATAGTCCTCCACCTACCAGCGGTCCCAGCATCCACCCTGATAGATTAAGAATGATGGGAGGGAGATGAGAGCGTCTATTCTATTACGGACCGATGTGAGTATCCTTTCGGGTCCGGACCGTTTCTTGTGGCCTTGTTGCGGCTTTATGTCGTCGGGTAAAAATTGACCATCATTCAT
>QMFE01005304.1:0-14117 GCA_003314665.1 Tricholoma sp. MG77 | reverse complement strand
GTATCATTCTGCTGACCCGTACCCGTACCCGTGAGACCCGTACCCGCGAACCCGTGCGGGTTGCTAAACCCGTGCAGATCCCTAATTGTTGTCGTCCCCCTCTCGTGTTGTCATCCCCCTTCTCTTTGTCATAGTTGTCCCCCCTCAGTCATTGTCATTGTCGATCCACCCATGATCCACCCCACGAGCAGTTGCTTGCAAGGCTGGGGGTGGGTGGTGTGCTTCATTGTCCTCCCATTGTTGTCATTCCCCCATTGTCATTCCCCCGTTGTTGTTCCCCTGTTGTTGTTCCCCTGTTGTTGTTCCCCCATTGTCATTCCCCCATCATTGTTCCCCCATTGTCATTGTTCCCTTGTCATCATGTCCCCCCCTCCCCTCATTGTTGTTCCACCTGCAATCCACCCCACGAGCAGTTGCTCATGAGGCTGGGGGTGGGTGGTGTGCTTTGTCATCAGTCATCTCCATGTCATGGTTCCCCCATCATCGTCGTTGGTTCATTATTGAGTACCCATGATCCACCTTGCGAGCAGGGGCCCGCAACAGTGCTGGTGGGTGCTAGTTGGCTTTGTTGTCCTGTCGTAGTCGTAATTCTAGTTAGTACCTAAAAAAGATTGTTAGCAGAAAAATAATGAAACAAGAGTAAAAAAACTTACCAACGGCCCAAGAGGCGTCGTTTGATGTCTCTTGGGCCTTTTTTTTGCAATCACTTTGCCTCCTCGTCATTCAGTCTCCTGCAGTCCTGTTGTTCTGTTTGGCCTGGTGGCAGTGTTGCTGTTGTTCTCAGTGCTGTAGTGGTGGCCGTTGTCGTGGTCTTCTCCCTGGTGTTGTTGTCATTGTCATTAGCGGCCCCCACCTTGCTTGTTCCCTCTTTGTAGTCCTCCCCTGTCCTCCCTTGCTCCCCACCCCATATCCACCCCGTGAGTAGTTGCATGCAGCGGTGTTGGTTGATGTCGTCATAGAGGCCAAGGAGGAGGGTGGTGGTTGTGGTTGTGGTAGTGCAGTGGTAAGTTCGACATGTCAATACCATGACATGTTGATGCATCTTGTTTACTTACACAAACATGTCACAACAAAGTGAACATATATAAGTGGTCCTTCGTCACCTCTCACCTGGGGCTCTGCCCCCTTTTTAGTAGTTACTGTAGATAGATGATAGTATAGTAATAAACTTGTAAATGTATGGCTGCGTCCCACAATCAATGTGGTGACCTGACTTGTAAATATATTCAACTGCAGCAACATCCTGCTGCACCTATGGCAGCAGGTTGGGTGCGGGTCCACAGGTACCCTAGCTGTGACCCATACCCATACCCGTCAACCCGCACGGGTCGCCAAACCCATGCAGATCCCTATGTCCGGTGCTCATGCCTCCTACTCCAGACAGTCACAGCCTCACATGCTCCCAGAGGGAGAGGGAGCATCTGCAGGGACAGGAAATGAGAACAACCCAACTGAGACAGTCACTGCTTTCACATCTGTCTGACCCCAACATCAGAGGGAGCTAGAATTGGGACAACAAGGAGACAGATGAGACCCTGAATTCAGAAGAGATCTTGTCACAAGAATTGAATCATTCATCCAGGACTTCAGAGACACGAAAATGGCCAAACTTGAGACTTTACATCAGATCTTACAAGCTGTCCAAGAAGCAGATGTGGATGAAGATGTTAGATAAGCTGCCCTTGATGAATATTCCACCCCAAGTTGATCTTATGAATCACAACAGCAAAGCACTGAGCAATGAGGAGAACATGCAGCATGGCTGGCAAGAGTCGAAGATGAGCCAGCCGCTACAAGGGATGCCAATGGAGATGAGCGCCAGTCGAGAAGAGAACCATGCAGAGAAAGATCAGACAATGGCAAAGCAGGGAGATTCTTGTGTGACCTATGAAGGGAACTTACCAGGAAATGTAGGCACCGAACACCAACTGACTCTTCTGACTCAGACGATGGATCCACCTCAGGGAAGGGAGAGGAAGAGTCAAACAAGAAGAATCACATTTACCAATCACAATTACTGTGGTACACAGTCGAGACAAACATGTGGAACTGTGAAGTTGATGAGAACCATAAGAAGACAAGAGAAACCCTTAGAATCTTCCAATGAGACATCACCTTTGCTGAGAGAGACATATGATGCTCAACCATGGCTCCACAAGGATTCCCAGAGTCAGAATGGCAACACATCTTTCATGGAGAGGCTGTCAACCTTGATGTCATCTTTAGCAATCACCACCATGTTGCCCCTCCTAAGGAGAATGTTGGCCACATTGGAAGAACAGAAATTACTCTTGGAAGCACAAATCCAGTGTGAAAGGTCCAAATGAGCAGCAGCTGGACTGCCACCTGGAATGTGACTGTCAAAGCGACTGCATATGCATTTCCCCACAGAGATGATGAACTCTGACAGTGGGGGGACTACCTTTCATCAGAATTCTCAGCCAAACCAGCACCCACCACAAACTCATCACCTTTGACAAGGCAGTCAGAACTCAAGTTGGAGAGGGGCAAGCAATCCTGCTTACTGACCAAAGTGAATTCACATACCTCTACTCAGCCTTTCTCCTCCCTGATGGTATTCAGACAGGAACCATTGCACAACAAGGAGACAGAGCCAGATCAACTGCAACAGACATCTGTTGACATTTCAATAGTGCAGGAGGGTGTCACAGTCCAGCAGGAACCTGCCACTACCATCATAACTGTCTCCTATGCAAACAATCACGCCATGGGAAAGAGAGCTGCTGCATGAGTCAATGTATGGAATGCACCCAAAGTATCTATGGTACAACATCTGGCAAGCACCAGACCCAGGAGGCACAGATGAACAGGTGGAATTGCTACAATGCCTTGCTGACTGGACTGAACATGCAAAGCTGCTCCCTTCAGTACCATTATCTGAACTACAAAATTCTGTCACCCTGGGCACAATCCATGGTCAACTGGATTTTTTCAAGATAGTCACACCAATCAATGTCAACCATTTTGAAGCTCTTCTAGCGACACATCCAAACTGTCCTTTTGTTAAATCAGTGTGTAGAGGGTTGCAGGAGGGTTTCTGGCCATGGGCTGACACTCACCTGGGCAAGTATCCTATCACTGACAACTGTTGATGAGTCTTAGGCACACCAGAAGAAGGGCCAGAAGTGGACTCCTTATGTGCTCAGTGAGATCAAGAACAACTTGCAGGGAGGTTCTCTGGCTCTTTTGGTCAAGACCTTCTCCCAGGAATGCATGCATCTCCAGTCCATGCTGTGCCAAAGCACCACTCAGACAAACTGTGGATGGTGATAGATCAAAGTGCAGGGATTTTCTCACCAAACTCCATGATCAAATGAGAAGACATCTGAGGATTTCCATTAGACAACATGACCCACCTCGGAGAAGGGCTCATCCACTGACATCATGCAAAACCTGGTCAATTGTTGGTCATCTACAAATCTGATGTAGCTGATGTGTATTGTTTACTCCCCATGCATCCATTATGGCAAATCAAACAGATTGTCACTATTGATGGAGAATGAGATGTTGACCAAAATAACTGTTTTGGTGGATGTGGATCTCCTGGGATCTACATCTCTTTCAATGGTCTAGTGACATGGATAGCCTGAAAAATCGAGCTAATTGAAGATCTGTGGACTTACATGGATGACTCCTTTGGCATTGATAAATAAGAAGAGAATGTTGTGTGGTACCACAGGTATCAGAAGTACATGCCCACAAACCAAGTCAAGCTCCTATCCCTTTGGGATGAACTTGGAATACCACATCAGCCACACAAGCAACTGTTCAGGACAACACTCACTATCATCGGAATCTATGTCAACCCAAATAGCTTGACATTTACCCTTCCAAAACAAGCACTCAATGACCTGCTGCAGGAGATTGAGGACTTTGCTTTCTGGTCAGAAAGTAAGCACAGCACCTCATGGACCTTACATAGGTGGCAAAGGCTCACTGGTTGGGTGAACTGGGGCTTTTAATGTTTTTCCCCTGTTGAAACCTGCACTTAATTACCTATACCCAAAGATCACTGGAAAAGACCATCTGTTGACAAAAATCTGGAGGATGTCTGAGTATTGGATAATCCCATGTTTGTTTGTCCTGTCTGTTCCAAGCCAGCCAAATAGGTATCAACATGTCAGCCATAGTAGTGTAGAGTCTGTAGACGGTCGATGGCAGTGTTAATGACCTATGATGGGCAATCTAAACATGCAAGAGATCCTTCTGTTGACACAGAAACATCCTGAGCTGTCATTGCAGCAGATCCTCAAGTTTATCATACTGGCCTCCAAAATGAAGAACAACATCATTCTTGTTCAGCTGACTAGTGTCCCTGCCTCTAATCCTCCCATCATCTTGCCACCAGCAATCACATTGTTCCTGAAAAATAGTTGTGGGATCTCGGAGGCCTGTGTTGCTAGTTGTTGGAAGGCACTGAGGTCAACTGTCTGGTATGACTCTGACACCTTCAAGGACAACTCTGCAAGCGATTTTGCTGAACATGGTCATTCCTGAGGGGTCTTCTGTCAACACTAGTTGATTCGATGGCCTGTTCCTAACTTATCCACTTGGCTTTGATTTCAAGCTGAGCCATCAAGCTGAAATTTGTTTATTAAATAACTTGGGAACAAGTGATCAGATCAACTAATGTTGGCAAAAGACCCCCTGGCTTATGGGCTTGTCCATATGCTCAAATATTATGCTGAATTTAGAAAATTTATCTGGCATGCTATAGCCAATTTATTGAAAAATCTTGGCTGAGCCAGTGGCAACACTAGCTGCAGTGCCCCTACAGCTGCTGACAGCCAAATGTGTTCTTATCCTGAGCACCAGGAGGCTGAGCGACTGCATCAAGACCAGCAACAAGCACATTTTCAACTCAAGGGATGCCTCCAGCATGCTTGTGTGGCTCACCCCAGTGATGCTGTTGCACAAGATGTTGATGTCACAGATCTGATCGATGCTGATGAGGAGGACCTGGAGATCACTTGGCAGAACACAAATAACCCACCCAAACGACTGCATGTGCAACTTGGCCACAGATGGACACATAATGAGCAGATCATTGTGGCGCCATCTGGGATGATCATCACATGAGAGACTTTCTATGGTGCTGAGGGTATTGGGAGTGTCATTGTAAGTGTGAACCATTCAACTTTAGTCTAGTCACTGACCAGTGGGTCCAGGAGATGATAAAGCACATGTTCCATGAAGACATCAAACCCAATCACATCTTCTTTGATAACAACTGCTCTGTGGCCAAAGCAGTCAAGGGAAAGGACCTGTTCTTTGACAATATTGGACTCACCGTTGATGTGTTCCATTTCAAGGCAAAACACTCGGAAACAGATTTATACTGCCAGGAAAACTGCAATCCAGTAGCCTATCCAGAGCTTGTGTCCAAGGATGGTCAGGGGTGGTATTTCAACTCATTAAGGTATGCCATGAGTACAGGTAAACCCATGATAATGTGGTCATGGGTATGCTCGGGTATGGGTACGGGTTTGGATTTCTGTACCTGAGGCAACACTGTACCCTTATCCACAGGTTTACAGGTACCGACAGCCAGTCATGTGCCTGATCATATGATGTTGTTGGTCACAACAACAACAACAACAACAACAACAACAACAACATGATCAACAACAACATCAACAGCTTCAATGACTATGGCCACCACCACCACCACCCCCTCCCTCGCTCCAAATGCGAGTGGAGGGGTTCTTGGCTCTGTTCTGGGTGGTGATGACAATGACCCCTCCCTCGTGTGTAACACGAGTTGGAGGGGGCTATCTTTTGGCTCTGGGCAACGACGATGATGACCCCACCACCACCACCCCCTCCCTTGTTGCAAACATGAGTGGGGGGTTCTGTTGTTCTTTTCTGGGTAATGCCGGCCAACACCACCCCTCCATCACCTCAAATGCAAGCGGGGGGCTTGTCTCATCCACAAACGGCCACCACCACCCCTCTGTCGCATCAAACACTTGTCTTGTCCACCAATGGCCACTACCACCCTTCCATTGCCTCAAATGCGAGGGGGGGCCTCGTCTCGTCCACCAGCCACCACTGCCTCTCTGTCACCTCAAATGCGAGCGGGGGGCTTGTCTCATCCACAAATGGCCACCACCACCCCTCTGTTGCCTCAAATGCGAGTGGGGGGGGGGCTCATCTCGCCCACCATCAGCCACCACCACCCCTCTGTCACCTCAAACATGAGGAGGGCCCTTGTCTCACCTACCACCATCTGCCACCACCCCTCCCTCACTCCAAAAGCGAGCAGAGGGGTCTTGTGTATCGTTCTTGTCGACAGTTACTACCATCACCCCCTCCCTCGCTGCAAATGCGAGTGGGGGGTTCTTTTGTTTTGTTTTTGTCGACACTGACTGTGCCAACCCCTCCCTCACTCCAAATTTGAGCTGAGGGGTCTCCTGCCTTGTTCTGTCAACAGCAGCCACCGCCAACAGCCCCACCCTCACCCCAAACATGAGTGTGTGGGGCCACGACCTTTATTTATTACTAATAGATATGTATTGTAAGTATATAGATTATAATACATAATTTTTGAATCAAAACTACTCAAGACCTGCAGGGTAACTGCGGGTTTTGAGCAAACCCACAGAAATCTGCGATAAACACCGTACCTGTACCCACACAGGTACAGTGTTCACAGGTACAGGTATGGGTACAGGAAAATTACTGTCAAAACCCTTACCCATAGTCAAGGGTGGGGGGTTTCAGCGGGTACAGGTATGGGTACCCAGGGGTTGGGAGGGTATGCATACCCTTGTGGGTAATGGACAGGGGTACATTGTCCCCGTCATTGTCCATCGCTGTTTGTCGGTGTTGTCAGCACCCCCTATCCACCCCGCGAGCAGTTGCTCGCAGCAGTGAGGGGTGTTGTGTTGAGTTTTCATGGGCATGCCGTACTCATCTTACCTAATGTCATGGCCCAGTAGCACCCCTCACCACCACTGCGAGCCAGTGCTTGCATGGCGGAAGGGGGGTGCTAGGTCGAGCCTCACCTGTCATTGGAGAGAGGGGCTGGGATGTGGTTCCTGCCCTCTCCTCCTCATCATGCTGGTCCTCACCGTCTCATCATCGTCTTGCCCTGGTCCTCCTGGTCGTCATCCTGCCCCCCGTTTCCGTTAGCACCTGCGCTTCCCCCCCTGCGAGCAGTTGTTCACAGTGGCACAGGTGGGTGCTGGGCCGTGGTCTTGTCATTGTCCCTCTCCTTCCCCTCCCCCTCCCATCATTGTGCCCCTTCTGTTGTTGTCGGTGTCATCTGGTCCTCATCCTTGCTCTTGTTGTCCCTGCATTGTTGTAGTTGTCTGGTCATCATTGTCATTCCCCCGTCTTCGTTCTCATCTCATGTTTCCCGTCCCCTTGCTCCCTGTTTCCACCCTGCAAGCAGTTGCTCGTGGCTGTGGTTGGGGGTGCTGTGACATTGGTCGTCGTCATTGTCCCTGTAGTCTTGTCATCCCCTTCGTCGTCCCCCTCTCATTGTTGTGCCCCTTCTCTTTCCCCTGCCCCTCCCCATAGTAAAGCATTGTAACTAAAAAACTGTTAGTAGAAAGAAAATGAAACAAGAAATGAAAATGAAAACTTACCGGTGGCCCAAGAGATGTTGACAACATCTCTTGGGCCTTTTTTCATTTGGTTTACCTCCTCCCCCTTGTCTCCCCTTGTCTTGTTGTTATGTTGTCATTTGTCTCCCCACCATCTCGTCATTCCCTCGTTTTGTTGTCGTGCCATTTTGTCTGGTGCGTGTTGCCGTTCTGTCGCCATTTTGTAGTTGTACCCATTCCCACCCTGCGAGCAGTTGTTCACAGCAGTGGTTCTGGGTGCCTGTGTGGTGGCTGTGGTGGCCGTTGTTGTGGTTTTGGTGTTGTGGTGTTGTTATACCATAGATAGAACCTAAATGAAAAAAAAAATGAGTCAGTTGAAACAAAAAAACTTAAACTGACCTCAGTGACATCCCGTTTGGACAGGGATCAAATACATAATCGCCTTGTCAATATGATGTGGCCATTTACTTTGCACATGTTTGGCGATGTCTGGTCCGGTGACCTGTCATACCCGCCATACCTGTGACAAGGGTATGGGTATTGTGAGAGTCGCATCTTGCGTACCCATACCCCTACCTGCGCCTACCCTTGGTCCATACCTGCATGGGTTGGCATACCCCTGCCATACACTAATCAGCTCGACAAGTTGCACCATCAGAGCTTTCATTGCATCATTGTTATCAGAGACAGCCTGAAGCAATGACGTGTCAGCAAGAGCTGTATTAATGTGGCAGATGAGTGTACCTCAGTAAGGTTGATTAAGACATTAATGATGGGGATGGGAGCTTTGAATGGGGTACCTGCCAGAAACGACTTGACCATCCGCAAGAATAGCTTGAGGCCACCCTGAGCCAGTGAGAGATATTCTTCTGTTTTTGAGATGCCTAATAATCCTTCAATTACACCAATAATGGTTAGAAACACGAGTGAACACAACCCGTCAGAGATAGGATTATCTTGAGGTGTTTCAAAGGGAATTGTGGGTGTGAGGGTTTCCACAGTCTCTAAAAAGTATAAAGTCCATTAGCACTGAATAAATTTTTAGAGAAAGGATTAAGCATACAAGGTAGATCCATAGCAGGTGTGGAACCTCAAGACCCACCCTGTGTAGGACCTTCCACACTCAATGTTGGCAGCATGATATTCCTGATACCTTGTGTTCAATCCATTGGCATCCATCTGTGCAAGATGAGAACACACTGATTGGTAGAGCGACAGGCACATTGTTTATTGCATCTTGCTGAGAATTTTTAGAGGGTGGATGGGAGACATCTGGCTTCCTTGGACATAATAATCTAAGGAATCCCTGTTTGACTTGGTTTTTTATGTATTTGAATTGGACCATCAGTTGAGAAGTGAGAGAAAAAGCATCTTCAGCCATGTTTTTCAAGTTGCCGTGCATAAACACCTTATCGATGGCAATCACCAAGGTGACAGGCAGTGATTCTCCCACAGTATAATTGTATTTTACAGCACAATCTGAATATGGTGATGAATCAAGACATCAATCAGCGACGCCATTGGAACATTGACATAGGCAGATTAGAGCTATTCAGTGAAAGTAATCTAGACACCGGAACTAAAAGTAGCTGGGAAACACACTGAAAATGGACTTCTATGGTGCTCCATAGTGCTCCATGTGTATCAGGATTGGTACCATGCCTGCAAAGTTCATGAGAGGACTCATTGACTTGCAGATAATCTGTTTTGATTGTTGATCCTAGTAATTCTGTGACAAGCTGTGACTAACTGGACTGAATGGTTTGGACAAAGGTGAACTTTCTCCAACCTTACCCAACCTCAACCCAACTGCGTTCCCAAATAGGGCCCTAGTAGGCTAGTAGAAGTGGGAACCAATGAGGTAAGGGCAGAAAGACATAAAAACAACCTGACTCCAATCAGGGATCAAACAAAGACAAAGATATATAAAACCATATCATTCTTGCAGTTTTCCACAGTGCCTCCCTTCAATTAGACATAAAACTCTAGCTCTGTTACTGGAATTACTCCATGAGGAATCCCACTGAGTTGATCCAGTGCTACGTTTACAGTGCACCAGGAGTGCCAGCCAGGATTTCAAGATGAAATGCATTACTCACTAGGAAGTTCAAAGGGTCAGATCTGACAGTTCATTTACAATGATCAGTGATACATCAATCCAAGGTTCCTCACCACTGTCCCAGTTAGTTCATTAAAGGTTGATTATGGTGAATGTTATTGGTTAAATGTTGAATATATCTTGGGCTATCTTATATACGTACTTATATGTATCTGCAAGACTTAGAATTCTCTGAAAATTCCCATCTTGTTGTGATAAACAGAGACAAACTTTTGACAAACATCCACATTGTCAAGTCCATTTTTCTCAACATGCTGATGACTAACACCCTATCTACATCCTTCATCTTCTATGCTTAGAACTAATACCCTATTATCTCATCTGGCTTCCATGTAGCTTGGAAACTCAATGGCCAACAACATGTATGCATTCACTTATCTAAACCAAGCTTCTTGATTCTTAGTATATAGGGACTCAAGAAGTAACAAGTACTTTCCCTAGTCCTGATACATCAACATGAATAAGATAGAGGCTAACCATGCAGAAGGTACAATTTTCAAAGGATTTTCAGGGTGTCTACTCATGTTTTCCAGCCTATAGGATACACTGACAGCAACCCTGAGGGTGTTGGTAGAGGGATTGACAGGTTTTGCCCTGATTGTGGATTGGAGATGCAAGACTTACAGTAAGTATCCGTTATTATCTGCTCTGCTAACTTTCCCTGATGTGTTACATAGATTACCTCCCAATTCCCACCCACTGTGGGCCAAGGGTACTTGCAACACCAAAGTCGAAGAATTGTGCAACTTGTACCCTTTACGTGCTTAAGTCTTAGCTCTGATGTACATACATACATATGTACATGCTTGCTCATGAAAAGGGGAGAATGCATTCACAGGAAATTGTACTCTTGCTGCGAGATTTCATGGGTTGAACTTGTGCTCTCAAATTGCCATCCCCGATGTGTTTCTTTGAAGAAATATTTCCTTCTGATACATTTTGCAAATGTTTTTAAGGCATGGCATGAGTCCAGGTCACTCACGTGTACTTGTGAGTTGACCCATGGGAATACCCATAAGTATATGGACTCGCAGATCTGACTCACCTGTCCACATGGATCTTTGAGAGTCTGGGTTGCCGTGTCAGTACTGGCAAGTACTTGCAGCAAGTACCCATATAATTTACCCAAGGGACAGTCGTTGCTTATCACATACATTACAAGATAACTTGAATATAATCTAAGTTGATTCTCATTGTGATACAGAAAGGTTACAGGCAATCTGTTAGATAATACAAGTTAGCACAATGAAGAACTGTCCCAAGTTTGTAGATACTAGACATACATCATGGAAGTTAAGTGAGTTCTTGAATTTTGACAGCCTTGTCATTGTTGTCAATGTCCCCATGCTGCTGTGCATAGGCCCGAGGTAACAGGTTAGAACTTAGTAGGTCTGAGTAAGATGGTGGTGATAATGACATACCATGACAAGCAGTTCCTGCTGAATCAGGCAGGATTGCACATTAACAGATCCTTCCACTGCATCACAACTATCTCCTTTAGTTAACGCCATGACCTCGTTTAACAAGCAATGTACTGCAATGGAATTATCACAGATGTATGTGTGCGGTCCGGATGGATTAGTAGGATTGATGCCAGGAGTACGGACTTCAATGTGGGAGGATTCTGTAGCCATGATTGGATATTGTAGTTAGTATCAAGAACTCGTTCAATGAATAGGACCTACTCACTTCGCACGTGGCACAATACTGAGTCAGGAGTTGAAGATGGTGAGCGGTGGCCTGGCAGGTCAGATGGAACACTGTTTTCTTATCGCAAAGGAAGGAGCAGTGAGATTTCACTCACTTTTGAAATGAAATGAGTGCCACAATAGTGATATTTCAACTTGATAACTTTGTACTGTTACAAACTGAAATACATGATGCGAGGACGAGCGGGACAGAGCATGCGATAGTGGCGGCGGTGCGTGATGGTCTATGGTCGGTGGTCAGACTTGGCTTCAGCTACATGAGTTTAGTGAGCTGTGCCTCCCTGCACTACTAGCGTGTCCGTTATTTCAGATAAGGAGTTTGTCACACGGACTAATGGAACTAAGAGCGAGAGCGTGGAATCATTGTTGATTATTAGACTAAGGTTCTACATGTGCATAGTAAAGTACTTATATGTCTAACTAACAGAAGCGGCATGTTCCTAAACTACAAGACCATGTGGAGCCTAAGGCTAAGAATATGGGATAGGGGTGAGGTTTCATACAATTGGAAATGATAACACTAAGTATAGTTCGGCAAACGGAAGGACAGGACACCAGTGAGAATTGCATATACAAGACAGAGATTGAATCTTGGAGATAGCTGTTAGGGTGGAACAAGTGTGAGGCATCTGTGGGGCTGGTGGGATCAGAGAGTCGAAGCATGCATGTGTTGTAGAGGTGCGGACCCAGGCAGGTGCATGTTGCGCATGCACGGATGGATGCAGATGAGTGCACACAGATGCACGCAGGTGTACGTGAGTGTGGAACAAGAAGGGACAGGAATGGGAACAAGAATTGAAAGTAGCCAATGGACAGGGGTGTCAGCGAGGGGTGTGTGAGCGATCATAACACATACCAAGTGCCGCTCATTGAAATTAGAACTCCATGGCCACTCCCCCAATGCCATGTCAACTGGCACCTATTTCTCTTGGTTGTTCTTGTCGATGGCCTTCAAGATTCTCATCAAAATTGTGATCAGACTCTGCATCTTCACCAATTTCCACGAATTTCCGACCCTTATCATGAATTTGACTCTGCATCATTCAGCTTATAGGGAATTTGCTCTGTGGCATTGGAGATATGCTGTGCTTGTCTTTTTTTGCAATCGTTGGCTCAAGTTTCTGGCTTGTTATCTTGCTTAGAGGTCACTGCGAGGTTATCAGTTAGTTTTGAAGGTGTACATGTAGGTTCGGATCTGATCTGAATCACAAGAAGACCAATATTACATGGTTAGTCTACCTACACTCTTATCTATTCCTTCTCATCTTTCTCTCAGCATGGTTGTTCTTTACCAGCCAGCAGACATACTGCTTTTGGGTAAATAGAGGTTGAAAGACAATATAAGGTGTGTTTGCTATCTGGATAGCTTTCCTACTAAATCCAACTCACGTTCAATGTCCAGGTGCCAAAATAAATGTTCTCACAATCACATGCTTCCTCCGATGCTGGAACATCTGAAGCTGAACCTGGTCCCATGTCAACTGCTCCATCTCGTGCATCATCTCCACCAGTGGCATTGAGCAAGCATGAGAAGTTCAACAAACAGCTTAAGGTGCACAAGAGATCTGATGAGGAGGTTCTTGGTCGGTACCATGCCCTCTATTTCTCCTAATCCATGTATTCACACCCTGAACAGCAGCACAGGTAGCAAGTTGGACATCAGAGGTATACGAACATTTCTCACCACCGAAGATTGCTTGCGAGGATGACGTTGTGCGGTACGTCTTTCATTGTAAACAGTATGTTTGTTGTTCTCACTGTGAAAGATGAATCAGTACTAATGGTTGCTTAGACATTCCTCCACAGCTATCTCCAGGGCTCAACACAACAAGAGCACAAGTAATCTCATATGGCACGTCAACCATTGTGAGCCCGCAAACTCAGCCGAATCACGGGCAATGACTGTGTTTGCGCAAGGATCGACATACCATCCAGCAACTCATAGGATGAAGATCTCACTGTGGATTGTATGCCACAACCATCCATTTGCCATTATTGAGGACGACGCTCTCCTCGACATCTTCAACAACTTGAATAAAAAATGTGTAACACCCTCTGCTACCATGGTTTCTCAGGATGTGAAGGAAATCTTTCAGATGATCTGGAAAAAGATTGCAGCCATGCTCAGGGTAAGTACATTATTTTGCAGCTGTGGAATAATCAGGACTGATGAGGCATGACCTTTGATTGGGCTTACCCGGGAAAATTGCATCTCGGAGTTGACAGATGGACAGTGCCACATGTCATTGTGTTTATTGGTGCAACTATTCATTGGGTGAAGGATGGAAAGGTCACCTCAATGATACTGGACTTTATCAAGTATGTACCTACATTTTGCTTGTGACTTGACATTATCTGATGCTTGCAACACAGAGCTTCAAAAGCGCATTCAGGTGTTTATCTAGTGGCACACATTGCCAAATGCCTTCATGAGTATGATATACACAACAAGGTTCATTGAAATACTATTTGTATGGTTCAACATCTGATGTCTAATTACAGGTACTAATGTTGGTCTGTGACAACGCATCTAATAATGACACTATGACCATGGAACTTCAAGTTCTCCTCCCAAGTTTCAAGGGTTCAGAAGGACGTGTACACTGCTTCACACATATCCTGAATCTTGTTGTCAAGGTCTGTTGCTCCATTGCCGCTCTTGGATTCTACTGACAGAATGACATGCTTGCAGGCAATCTTATCACAGTTCAGTCAGAA
>QMFE01005300.1:0-11672 GCA_003314665.1 Tricholoma sp. MG77 | reverse complement strand
TTCGAGAACGTTCGCGAGTGTTTGTGAGATGTTCGCGAGTGTTCGCGAATGTTCGTAGGACTTCGCGCATGTTCGCTAATGTTCGCAAGTGTTCGTAGGACTTCGTAGGTGTTTGTGGGACTTCGTAGGACTTCGTAGGTGTTCGTGGGACTTCGTAGATGTTCGTGGGTGTTCGTAGAGCCTCAGCGAGTGTTCCCCTTACAACTGCTCAAACTCATTTAGAGATAGCGGAACAACCATTGATGCGCCCCTGATGCATGCTCGCTTCCCCCGTCTCGCTTCCGCATGTAGACAGGTTTATTTTACTTTGTCACACAGTTTCTTGTACATAGTCGCACCCTTGCAGGGAAACACCTTAGACTTTTCTCTTTGGTTTTCCCTTGCAAGGTGTGTAGTATTTCTTGTATAGTCAGCTTTATCTAACACTTTGGTTTTCCCTTGCAAGCATCGCATGATATTCGCGCTGATCGTAAGGTTGCCCTTACAGAAGAAAAGTCTCCTCTTTGGTAGACTGAGAGTAGCCGAGATTTCCAACAGTTTGCAACCGACATCGCACACATTTCAAACATCGCGAACATCAGCTATCTATCCCTCTACCCCCTTTAAACCTCGATACCCTCATCAAATCACCGCAATGAGTTCCGAAACTACTGACGAACGAATGGCGCGACTCGAAGAAATGTTCACAAGGATGTCCGAAATCGTAAACGGATGACTCTCCAATTTGATGAGGTGATATTGGGTACCCCGAAGTCTACAGATGTACATGTATTACCAAGTGTATCTAACCCTACTTCTGAGACCTTGCCACTCACACCTCGCGAATGTGACCTACCACCTGTTCCTCCGAAAACATCGCACGAACCCTCGACTCGCGTTAAGCCAGTGAATCCCAGCGAATTTTCGGGTGATCGTGCGAAAGGCCGCGCCTTCCTCAATCCGTGCAATCTTTACTTCGCGCTTGTGCCGCTCCAATTCGCTGATGACCATGCAAAGATTATGTGGGCGCTCTTGTTCATGAAGAGCGAACGAGCATCGCGCTTTGTGGACCAAAAGATGCGAATGTACGATGTGGTGGGAAGCCTCACCTACGCGATGTGGCAAGAGTTCGCGCAAGAGTTCGTCACTGAATTCTGTCCCAAGAACGAGGTCCAAATGTCGCAAACAGATCTCGAGACCGCAACATATTTCCAAGGATTGCGCACGGTTGATGAGTATGTCGATAGTTTCAAAGAGATTGTGGACAAGGCTCGTTACTTTGAGGGCTCACACATTGTCCTCAAATTTTATCAAGGCCTAAATGCGAAGATTCAGGACCACATTGCCTGCCTCACACAGGGACGCCCCTCTGACAAAATTCCGCAACAGTGGTATGACACCGCGATCCTCTGCAACGAGAATCGCATCGCGAACGCCGCGTTCACATCCTCCCCATGAACTTAGCAACAGTCCGATACGCCGCTGTCGATGGGTGGCATTCTTCGGAAGCCAATCGCGATGTTCCCAAGAGCGCACCCGGTTAGTGCCCCTCGTTCTCTCCCCATGCCAAGTGTCTCTAGCGTGCAATGCCCCAAAGACACAACAGCAATTGTATGCTTCCGATGTGGCCAACCTGGACACCTACGACCCGATTGCCCAAAGCGTTTCGACATTTGCTACCTCAGTCTCGAGGAGCGCCAGGCTTTCACAGAGGATGAGTTCGCGGTGCTAGACGTTCGCGTTGCCCATGAGGGGCGCAATGACGCGATTGAGGAGGGTTGCAAAGACAAGGTGAAGGAGGTGGAGTCGGGTTTTGGCATGGGCAACGAGTGATGAGTATGCACCCATTGTCGACTAAGAATTGTTTCGCTGTATTGTCAGTAGAAGAAATGACTGAATTAGATTTCATTTCATTGACTGATAGTGTGGAGAATGATGCCCAAGCCGGACCACAACCCCTTCACCCTGTTCAAACGTCGCAGACGCTTGTTTCTGCGCTTACGACTACACCAACATCATCGCTGTCGTCATCGACAACTTCACAACATTCGTGCTTTCATCGATGTCCAAACTGGGAGAAACGCCTCCCCGATCGCTTCATTGTCGCGTCAGCCATCAGCAATAATTCTCTCAAGCTCAGTGTTGCATTGCAAACCACCGACACTGGTGAGGTCTTCTCGACCGCTGCCCTTCTCGACTGTGGAGCAACCAACCAATTCATGCACTCCGACTTCATGAAATGCAATCGCATCACTACGAGGTTGTTAAGTCGGCCCATCCCCATCTACAACGTGGATGGTACACCCAACAAGGCAGGTAGCATCACCGAAGTCATCGAAATGATGCTGCGATATCGTGACCATTCCGAAAAAGCGATTTTCACAGTAACTGGCATCAGAAAGCAGGACGTCATCCTAGGACTCACCTGGCTTCGTGAGCACAACCCCAAAGTCGATTGGAAGTCGGGAGAGGTCAAGATGAGTTGCTGCCCGAATCACTGTCGTACCTGTCAAAACGAAGCGAACGTGGAGCGAAAGGAGCGCCTCGTCGAGGAAGCGAATATTTGCTCATGTCACGCAGGCCCAATGCCCGAGCCTGGCGTGGACATGGTGGATATTCCCGACCTCGGCAACGCTTCCGATGACGAGGAGGAGGAGGAAGAGCCCTAAACTGGTGAGGATGCAATGGAGGAGAATGACCGATTATTCACTGCGACAATACCTTGCAAAGCGGAATTCATTCACGCATCATCGAACATCTTGCAGCGTCTCGCGGAGGCATTCCACAAGAATACTCAACCGAAGACGTTCCACGAATCGGTGCCCACTCACCTCCAAGACTTCGAAGACCTTTTCGTGAAATCTTCGTTCGATCGTTTGCCTGATTGGAAGGTCTGGGACCACGCAATCGAACTAATACCAGACTCGAAGGCTTCCAACTGCAAGGTGTAACCTCTCGCTCCGAACGAACAGGTCGAGCTGGACGAGTTCATCCAGGAGAACCTCGCAACAGGGCGAATTTGACCATCAAAATCGCCCATGGCATCGCCTGTCTTCTTCATCAAAAAGAAGGACGGATCGCTTTGTCTTGTACAGGGCTATTGCACACTCAACTCCATCACGATCAAGAATCGCTATCCTCTTCCCCTTATCTCCAAACTGGTAAATCAACTTTGTGGCGCAAAATTCTTCACCAAGCTCGACGTGTGATGGGGGTACCAAAATGTTCGGATGAAGGAGGGTGACGAGTGGAAAGCGGTGTTTTGTACTAATCGCGGCCTCTACGAACCCTTGGTGATGTTTTTCAGACTCACTAATTCTCCCTCCACCTTCCAGACGATGATGAACAACATCTTCCAGGACCTCATCATGGAAGGCGTGGTTTGCGTATACCTCAACGACATCCTCATCTTCACAAAGGGTATCGAGGATAGTGATTGTCAAGGGTTTTGAAACCCGTGCAGGTATTGGCAAGGGTAAGCCGCGGGTACGGGTACGGGTACGAGATTCATGACCCTTGAGAAACCCTTACCTGCGGCACGGGTTGGCGGGTTTCATCGAGACTCATTTTAATGTTTAAAACTACCTTTAATATCCTAATTATACTAATTACGAGGCAGGGGCATGCCTGGTAGTAGGCAGAGGATGGGCAGTGTTTATATACTTATGCTAATTGTGTATATTTGTTCATCATAAACAGAATGTGACACGCGTTTGTTGAATAAACGCGTCAACATAAACAGTCACGTGATTTCATTTATTGCATACAAACATGTGCAACTTGTAAGAACTATATAACTACGGCACATTTGGATGTGTGCCCCCCGTCTGGTTTAAAGTCATAATATAAATAGTTATGTATTGTAGAAGGCCTATAATAGAGTAATGACACTCCCTTACCGCTGCTGCGAGCATCTGCTCGCAGGGTGTGTAATACTGATAACGCAACTTACAACAACCCAGCACCCCTCACCGCCGCTGTGAGCATCTGCTCGCAGGGTGGATAGGGAGTGCTTCATACCCGTGTGCATTACCTGCAAGGGTTTGAGTACCCTTGCAACCCCCGGGTACCCCTACCCACACCCGCCGAAAACCCGTACCCTTGACTAAGGGTAAGGGTTTCAACGGGTATGGGTACGGGTAGTGAAAAAAATACCCGCGGGTTACCCGTGCCAATCTCTAATCGAGGAGCATCGCCGCATTACACGACTGGTTCTAGAGCGACTCCGACAACACAAGCTCTTCCTGCGACACGACAAATGCAAATTCGAACAAACGACGATCGAGTACCTCAGACTCATCATTTCGGAAGGGGAGGTTCGCATGGACCCTGTCAAGGTAGCAGGAGTGACAGAGTGGCCTACTCCAACTGCGAAGAAGGAGGTACAGTCGTTCTTAGAATTTGCGAACTTTTATTGGTGCTTCATCGAAGGTTTTTCACACCACGCGAAACCCCTCTTTGAACTCATGAAAAAGGATCAGAAGTGGAGCTGGGGAGAGGAGGAGCAGCAGGCATTCGACGAAATCAAGGATCGGATTATGTCTTCTCCGATATTGCATTTCGCTGACAATTCCAAACCTTTTCGCATCGAAGCAGATAGTTCCGATTTTGCAACAGGTGCTGTCCTTTCACAGCAGTCGGACAATGACCTCAAGTGGCATCTCATTGCCTTCTACTCGAAATCGCTCAACGCAGTCAAACGGAACTACGAGATTCACGACAAGGAGATGTTAGCGGTGATGAGATCGCTTGAGGAGTGGAGACACTTCCTTGAGGGGGCACAGTGCAAGGTGGAGATTTGGACAGACCACAAAAACCTTGAGTCTTCATGACTGTGAAGAAACTGAATCGCAGGCAGGCGCACTGGTTGCTCTATTTATCTAGGTTCGATTTCATAATGCACCATCACCCTGGGAAGAGCATGGGTAAGTGCGATGCCTTGTCGCATCGCGCTGACCACAGTCCTGGCGCCGACGACAATCGCGACATCACCCTACTCAAACCCGAATTTTTCGCAGCACGTGCCCTTGAAGGAATGACCGTCGAAGGGGTGGAAAGGGACATACTTCAAGAAATTCGCAAGGGGGTTCAAGATGGAAAGGGGGAGGACGCGGTGGTATTAGCGATGAAGGAATTCGACGAGTCAAAGGGCAAGACGTTGAGGAGTTCGGAGTGGGCAAAGGAAGGTGGGCTGTGGAGGTTTCGTGATTGCATCTACGTTCCTCTCATCGCAGACTTACGGCGTCGGATCGTCGAACAGCATCATGACTCTCGAATCAGGGGACACGCAGGTAGATGGAAAACACTCGAACTTCTCATGTGCAGCTACTGGTGGCCGAACATGTCGTGCTATGTTGGACAGTACTGCAAAACCTGCAATATGTGCCTGTGAACTAAGATGCGAAAGCAAAAACCATTCAGCGAACTACTACCACTCCCCATTCCTGAGCATCCCTGGGAGGTGACTAGTGTCGACTTCATTGTCGAACTTCCCGATTCGCATGGGTTCGATGCGGCCATGGTCATTGTAGACTCAGTCACAAAGCGCGGTCACCTCATCCCTACTCACACGATGGTCACCGCCCTAGGCTCAGCCTGACTCTACCTCCAACACATGTGGAAGCTCCACGGCCTTCCACAATCAATGGTCTCTGACTGCGGACCGCAATTCGTTGCAGAATTCATGTGCAAACTGTATCGCCTATTAGGCATCAAGGTTTCGGCATCCACAGCGTATCACCCTCAGTCGGATGGCCAAACCGAACACGTTAACCAAGAACTTGAACAGTACATCCGAGTTTTCGTCAATGAATGTCAGGACAACTGGGATACCTTAATGCCACTTGCTGAATTCACGTACAACAACCACATTCACTCTGCGATGCAGCACACTCCTTTCTTCATTGACACTGGTCGACACCCCTGCATGGGTTTCGAACCTCACCAACCTCCTTCGAAGGTCGAGGCGGTCAACGAATTTGCCAATCGCATGAAGTTGATGCTAGAGGAAGCGTGTGCAGCTCTTGCGAAGTTGAAGGATGACATGGTGAGGTACTACAATCAACGGCGAACCCCTGCTCCAACGTTCGAGGTGGGCGAAAAGGTTTTCTTGGACACGACTGACATTAGCACGACTCGACCAACAAAGAAATTCACGCATTGATTCCTTGGGCCCTATCCTATCGTTCACCCAGTTGGCTTGCATGCCTATCGCCTCAAGCTGCCGCCATCAATGTCATGCATCCACCCTGTCTTCCATGTTGTTAAACTCATGCCAGTTCTGACCGATCCGATCGAAGGTCGATGCACGCGGCCGCCGCCATTGCCGGAGATTGTAGGAGGAGAGGAGAGGCATGAGATAGAGGAGGTGATTGACAGTAGGTTGAGGTATAGGAGGTTGGAATATCTGGTCAGATGGAAGTGGTATGGACATGAAGAGAACTCATGGATCGTGGAGTGCGACCTTGAAGCCCCCGATTTGATCATGACATTCTACAAAATGAACCCCAATGCTCCTAAACGCATCAGTGCACTGGCTTTCAGACAGATGGGTTTCCGACCTCACTACTGACGTTTCACGCATCGGGATGCTGTGCCTTGAGGGGGGGGTGATGTCAGGGGACCACCTGATGAGGTCTACAACCGCACGCAACCTTTCGCGAGTACTCGCGACCACCTACAAACACTCGCGAACATTTGTGAACACCTCACAAACATCCACGAACACCTACGAAGTCCTATGAACACCTATGAAGCTCACGAAACACCTTCGAAGTACTTTGAACTACTTCATACGGCTTCGGACAACTTCCTACCACTCCGCACCACACCTACGACCACCCCCTGCACTTCGACAATGACACCGAAGCTATGGAACACCGCTCGAACTCATTTAGAGAGCAGAACAACTGTTGATGCACCCCTGATGTGTGCTCGCTTCCCCCGTCTCGCTTCTGCATGCAGACAGGTTTATTTTACTTTGTCACACGGTTTCTTGTACATAGTAGCACCCTTGCAGGGAAACACCTTAGACTTTTCTCTTTGGTTTTCCCTTGCAAGGTGTGTAGTATTTCTTGTATAGTCAGCTTTATCTAACACTTTGGTTTTCCCTTGCAAGCATCGTGTGATATTCGCGCTGATCGTAAGGTTGCCCTTACAGTTGTGCTGTTGCTATTGCTCCTCTGTTGCTGTTGTTGTACTGTTGTTGCCCTGTCGTCATTGTTGTCTCATTGTTGTTGTTGTCCCATCGGCTTCATTGTCCCATTGTTGTCCCATTGGTGTTGTTGCCCTGTTGTTGCCCGTTGTGCTGTTGCCATTGCCCCTCTGTTGTTGTTGTACCATTGTTGCCCTGTTGTTGTTGTTGTCCTGTTGTTGTTGTTGTCCCATCATTGTTGTTGTCCCATTGCTGTCCATTGTCGCCGTTGTCGTTGTCCCTTAGTTGTTGTTGTTGTATCATCATTGTCCTATTGTCGTTGTCCCGTTGTTGTCATTGTTGTCCTGTTATTGTTGTTGTCCTGTCATCAGCATTGTCCAATTGTTGTTGTTGTTGTTGCCCCATTGTTGTTCTTCTGGTCGTCCCCCTGTTGTTGTTCTCCTGTCAGCACCCCCATCTCCCCCTGTGAGCAGTGGCTCGCAGGCTGGGTGGTGGTGCTGTGTCGGAGTAGAGGTTGGCGGTTGGACGTCATCATCAGGAAAAGAAAGAACCTTAAAAAAGAAAGAGAAAAAGTTAGTTGAACAAATAAATAGTAAAACAAAACATACCTGAGCTGAAACGAAGAATAGTGTCATTTCGGCTCACTTTACGTTCAGTCGTTTGAGTTGTTGTCCTCAGCAACCCCAACTCGCCCTACAAGCAGTGGCTCACAGGTGCAGTGGTGTTGCTGTGTTGTTGGTCATGGGAATGGTGTCTGCAAGTGGCACCACTTTTCCGTTTGGGTGCACAAACATGACCAAATGGTCTGTGCACCACCCAAGGTATATAAACCCTTGCTTTTCATACTTTTTCGTTGGGCACGCCCACTCTTACTTTATATAAAATAGATATGATATATAGTATATAGTATATTAATACTTAGTAATACCATGTATATAGAACGGTTGCAGTTGCAACCGGTTTGAACCAACTTTTGTCAGTTCAAAATAAATATACAATTTGTCAAACTGCAACTGACCTTGTACCAAACTGAGGGCAACCACAACTGCAAAAAAGACCAGACTGCAGTTCAGTTCGGTCCAGTTGTCAGTTTTTTGCAGTTCGATGAACTGGACCTTCAAACACTAAGCGCAGGCATGTGGGAGAAGTTATATTTTTAAGTTTAACCTCAGAATATATATTACTATAAATGTCTTAGCTTACAAGGTTCTCCACTTGCCACTGCATGGACCATTACCTCAACAGTGTGTCACTTACTAGTAGCAAACAGATATGTAAATTAACTGTCTTGTGATTATTATACTATGTACTGTATCCTGATGACAATCAGAAACATTATATCCTCTTTTCAGCACTCAAGGTATATTATGATTTCCAGATAAGCTGTCTGGGGACCTTCCCCCTTTCTTATTTTGCTAGCCAGAAACTCTGTGCTTTCTCAAATATGCATCACTGCTGAATTATTGACTAGCCTGGGACATGCCACAGCACCAGTACATAGCAAAAGGAAGTGAGGGTGCGATGGACGAGAACCCCCATCCTGTCACACTGATCTGAGCTGTGACACATGAGGGAGGATGCAGCCAACAGCGGCTGAGACACGGCAAGCCACAGCTCACAGGAGATCTCAGGATCTCTGGAGAGGAGATCGGTCGTGGTGAGACCCCAAACATGTGCACCCCCTGACCTGAAACAAAAAAGCCATGGGAACCAAGAAAGAAAAAAGGGAGGTGAGGTATGCCTCAACACCTGCATGTGCAAAGACGCCTCCCGAAAAGACAGAGGAGGAGCAGAGAGCTGTCTCTCTCTCTCTCCTGCATGCTGCCCCACACACACGAAAGGTGCACATAAAAGCCTGGGATGGGGTGACAGGCTCAGATGAGTTCTGAGCCACAGCTCAGGAACAGTGGGTGGGCTGAGAGAAGAAGCCCCATTTTTCCACCAGCCATGTCACAGGGGGGGGAGGGACCCAAACAAGCCAAAACAACACATCGAGAACGATGAACTCACCCTGGGGTGTCTGACGACATTGGACAAGATGGTCTCGAGGAGGAGTGGGTGAGGAAAAGTGAGGTCGTGGCCTCAAACAACAATGTTGGTGCGTTCGGATGGTCCTTCGCATGTTTTCAAGGGCTCAGACAGCTGTGAACCAAACAGTGGACTGCTGTGTGCTTTGGATCTCCCCATTCTTCAGTTCTGGAACTCCAGATCATGTATACATGTCATGGCCTTGATGCCAAAAACCAAACACACACATTTTCTTGGGTGCCCACATGTTGAGTGGACTGAGGTTCGACCCCCAGTCTGGCTGCTGGTGGGGGGGTGAACATGCATGAATTCCCCTGCAAAATCCTGCATGAAATCAAGGTGAGGCATAAAATTCACGGTCCTGTCCCTTCTCACACCCCTGTCCCATCCCATATGTTGGCACCTGCAAACACGGCACCTCTCTTGGCTTCCTCTCCTCTTGGCTTCCCATCCCTCCTCATGGCGAACGTGAGGCTGAGAAATACCATCACCATCTGCCACGCCTCCCATGCATGCGAGTTCCTCTCTCTCTCACATGGCCAGTTTTTTTTTGGCCCTCCTCTGCCCTCCCCCTTCCTCTTCTGTCTTCCATTCAATCATTGAATGGCCCATGGAGCCCCAACAGCTCCCTGCCCTGTGCAAGGTGAGCTGTTCCCCGCTTTGTCAGTGCATGGGCTGAGTTTCAGTTCAGCGTTCCAGCCACCCTGCAGGGAACACACCATTGTTGTGCAATTGCAGTTGGGGTGGCTCAGCTGGTCTTGCAGTGGACTGTGTTGGTAGAAAGGGAGGGATGCTCGGGTTTTATATAGAGTTGTTATGTGAGTCCTGAAACTGTTCGACGGCTCACGGGGGACTGATATCCTGATGTTCTGCAGCTCGTAATCACACAATGCATAGTCCATGTGTTTGTTTGGTAGCTCAGTATATATAGCACTCTCATGTCTCAGAGCCCCTCCTGCCTCTGTCTTCGACCCTATTCTAAGCCTACATCATGCACTTGGAGATGCCTGGACCCCCAGCCTTGATCCTGCCTCGTTTGCAGGCATGTTCCAGGTCCTCAACCCTGCTGACCCAATGAATAAGATTGCTGAAGATGACATGATGGACGACATCGAAGGGGAGCAAGAAACCATGCCCAATCTTGAGGAGGAAGACAGGCTCCACGTCAACGAGCTGCTCATGTCTCTGAATGCAAGTGGGGTGTCAAGGGGTGTGTTAAGACTAATAGTCTATCCCGAAGTCTGTCATCCTATAACCAGAGGCGTCTGGTCACGTCAGTCAAGAGTCCCTCACTAAGCAATGTTCTAAGAGGGGTTCGCGCAAGGAGCGGACGTTCAAGATAAGACGTTGAATAGTTTAGGTCAAGCTAGGGAGCTAGACCTGTGTAACTACTACAGTTTATATACATAAACTGTCTAGCTTATCTACCAATTAGAACTAGTCTTACAAAGCTCTGATAAAGATCTGTATCAGTCAGCATACAGTAAGCTAATATGAGTCAATATCAGTAAGCACATCTTAATAACTATCAAAGGGAATAATGCCATAGGTAGATAAGAGCTGGTCTCTGTCAGCATAATAACAACGTGAGAGAAATAGTCCGAACAAAGTCAAATGAAAAATAAGCATGAGTCAGTCCACAGACTGACATGGAAACACCTGTCGCAAGTTGACAGCTGACGTGGGAACACCTGTCATGAGTCAGAGATAGCGTGGGAATGAGGTGTGTCATTATGGATAAGGGAATCTGGGGTCACAGGGTATGGTCACATGATAAGTCAGGTCATGTGACAAGGAAAACTGTAACAGGGTGTGTCTGATGGAACCCATGATGAGTACCAGTGGTAGGCACCTCCCTGTTGCTTTTTGCTTCTGCTCATGCTCACGAGGCATCTGCAGTCTCATGGAACAGTGCAAAGGAGGCTAGTCAAGCCTTGCACATTCTTCAGCAACACACCCCCTGAGCATGCCCCGCAGCTCATTGTCACATTGATCATGGACCAGTGCGTGGGATTGGCAGATGCTGGTCTGACTGACCATAAGGCTGACAATGTGCAGGTGTGATGAGATCTGTCTCAATGGGACGACAAGGCTGGCTAATGAGCCGTGTGCCACTTATGGAACGGCACAGAAAATGTGCGCGTCGATGACATATGTGTTTGGCCATGTCCACAGCCTGCAATGGGAGCATGGTGGGCAATAGGGAGTGACACGGGTAACCCCCGGGTATATTTCTTCATACCCGTACCTGTTACGAACCGAAAACGTGCAGAGAGGGGACAGAACGGATGACGGACAGACACGCGAGGTGACGCGAGCTGGGAACGGATTGCAACAAATGTAACGCTTGCCGTGCGAGCGCGGGAGCATGCGCACGCGCGCGGGAACAAGCGCGAACAGTTGCGGAAGGTGTAGCAGTAGTGCGAGGACATGAACGGAGTTGCGCGCGAGAGTGAGCGCAGAGCGCCGATGCGCGGAGAGCGAAGCACGAGGCGCGAAGCGGATGCGGAGG
>QMFE01005294.1:0-25586 GCA_003314665.1 Tricholoma sp. MG77 | reverse complement strand
TTTGTACCTTATGACTATTCACCATTGTCAGCCTCTTCCATGCTGTCCAATCCGCCCACCCCCTATAACGCTGATATATCAATGCCGCCGAGTCCAGAACCTTTACCCCCTCCCTTGCCGCCAACGACATCCCAGGATCGAAAACGTTCTTCTCGTGAACCATCACCCAATAGTAACATGGTCAGGCAAACAGAAACCTTCAAGCTTGTCAGGAGCTCTTCAAACAATATTTTTGCGTCTAGTGAGACAATTGTTGCAGGGGGACAACAATGGGAGATTGTGGAATCGCTAGAAAATAAATCGAAAGGCCGAGTACCTTCTAGATCAAACGATCGGGAAACAGGCAATCGACGAGATCAGAGGCGGGATGGAAGACTTGCAACGGATAACGGTGCCGAAACGGAGGCACGCAATCAAGTTCGTAATCATCGAAGTTACAAGCCACCACCCAGCGAGCATGCTAGGTCTCATTCCTCAAAGCCAGTCGTGGAGAGCACAAAAGAACGTCCAGCGAAAAGTGTTCGCAAGAAGGAAGATGGTCGACCCTCAGATCGTAAGAGATCTCCAACTAATGTTGATGTGAACAAACCTCAGCCACCGCCACCACCGCCTACCCCCGGCGCTCCTCCCGCCCGCCAGCTTGAAAGACAAGCTTCAACTTCTGCTCGTCCAACCTCGGAGCTTCCGTCTGCTGCTGAGATGAATGCTCTTAGGGCAAAAGAGGCTTGGGATATGGAACGCCTTTGGAAAGCTCGTAGCGTGTACGGCCATGATTCACGGGAGTTCACCACTTCCACTCTTCCATTAACAGCAAAAGATGGAAAGGATACGCAAAACGCCATCCATGGCTCGAGTCACACTGCATTTGTTGTACAAAGTCCTTTTCAATCCCAACCTTCACACATATACCACTCAATGCCAACTTTTCCCTCCCCAATGTTATATTCTTCATCCATACCAACCTCTTCCCAGCCATTTCCATCTACTCAACAGCATTCCAGCAAGCATTCACTTCAGAACTTTGACCAAATGACTGCATCAACATCACGTCTCCCCCTTATCAATCCTCTCCCTGAGCCTCCACGAGCATCTAGTTATGAACCGGCGCCGCTGTCATTCTGAAACCAGGCATTCAAAGCATGAGAGATAATCAAAGTTTTGCGATTGATATCCTACAGCTATTACGGAACGACCGACTTGGGACTCGCATCAAGTTTATTCATCGGACTATCTAGTAATACCCTATACTCAGTGTATACCTCCAGCTATTATTTACCACATACTACTTATACTCATTTTGATCCTCGTTTGTTGTCGACTGTGCTTCATAGAAATTATATATTACCACGGAGCTGGTGATAAAGATGAACATGATATATCGGATGAAAGGAAAAATGGGACACTAGCGATTCGGAGAATCTCCTGGATATTGGGGAAACTGTGGTTCGGGATAATCTTCCCAGACTGTGTCGCCATCAAGAAAACGTCGCAGACGTTGGACCTGTGAACTAAGATACATGACAATGATTTGCATTTTGATGTCAAGCCTGAGTTTCAGAATTTCTTCGCAGGTTTTAAGAGCCTGAGTCCGAGTACTGACGAACATATTTCCTTGGAAGCCCAGGTCTTTTAATCCATCGATTAATTCGCCGAATTCTGAGCACCAAGCTAGCACACCCAACTGGTAGAGTAGGGCATTCAGTGGCGTTCTAAAACCATAGCATAATTGTGACATACTTGTCCATACTGCTTATACCTCCCATAGAGGACATTAGGTGCACAGTGAAGAGCAAATCCAAAAGCCTCATTCTGATGAATGACTTCGGGATCCGGCTCGTATGTTGAAATTGGCTGTGGAGGGAGTGGCTATTTGCAGAGTAAATAAGGTGCATGGTAGGAATTGACCTGAGGGACTCACTTGACTTCTGGCGGGGGCATCTTGAAACCATTGATAATTAGAATAGTCCATCTCTCCACCGACATCCACGACATCCGTTCGTTTTCCGCTGTAGTCCATGTCAGATGGATTACGGCAAGTTTTCCCAGGTAGAAACGGAGATTGATCAGGCAAGGAACTAGTAAAATGAACACAGGAAATAGCGTCTGCTCAAGTTATTCAAAAAGATCAGGCGTGAGATGCGACGAGCGTCGGGCCGGTTCTTGAAACGGTACGCGGAAAGGAAGTTCACTATCAGCGAATAAATTCGGTATTGACCAGGATTGAAATATACCTATGAGAACGACACTTTATGTTGGCAGCAGTGGAAGACTTCGTGGTCGAGGAAAGAGACGAAAAAAAAATTCAAATGAAGATGTGCAAATTGCAGCAGCGCCGCAAGGACAGTGAATTATGTGAATGACGATACGATAAGCAGGATAACAGGTAAATGAGGATGGAAGGCGAAAGCTGAACGGAGGCACTGAACTGAGACGTGTCTTCTAGCAGTCTCAAGGGACGTCGATTTGCCTCCTTGCGAGGGTGAGAACGAACAATTGGTTCGTCAATGGGCGACTGAAGGATCTGAGAGGTTACTGGTCTCGATCCCAGGAGAGAAGATTGGTTTCGTTTTGGAATGTGAAACGGCGCTCGGGGGTAGGTGCCGCAAATGAAATGGTCACTTTCTAGGTCGTCCTGAACGCCGGCAGCCAGGTGTGAAGTGAGATCCGCAAGCCTGATAGGTATCTAAATTCGTTAAGAAATCCGAGCCGAACTTGAAGCTTGAAGACCCGGCGAAGTTAATAAAAGTTCAACTTATAATCTCCGAGAATAGATCGTCCAATGAACGCCTATAGTGTGTGGCAAAGCGACTCAGTTGAGGGGGAAGATACCCGATGGTTATGAGAAGAAAGTGGAGTAAGTTGGTCCGAGCCTATGATGACTTGAGGTGAGATGGACTCAGCAAAAGAGTCGATAAAACGTCGATAAAATGCGAGATGGGGGACTAGTAGGAAGATCCTCGCGTTAGACTGTACAGATCGTCTGTCAAAACGAGAACTTACGGAAAAAGAGAGTTTCAGCGAGGATTGAGTTACCAGCAGTTGAACGTCTTCTAATTTGGCTTGCAACAAGGAACTGCCGTAACCGTGATCGCACAGACCGAGTAATATACCTGCTTCCGAACAAACGTGAAGATGGTGCTCGCAGAGTCAGCCTCGTGTCAGGCAGGCCGCAGGTGTGCCAGTGTGGCAACTTGAGACTGATGCTCATGTCATTCGATTAAAGCTTCATCGATATTTTGCCGTCATCAGCTTTACCGGACTCAACAGACGTATTTATGTATAATAGAGAAGATCATAACCACACAGAAGTAATACAGAGTTCGAACGGCGTAACTCAGGCCCCTGTTACCACACGATAGCACTACATTTACATTTACCCTACTCCGTATCGATGAGATTTGCGGGTTCTTCACGTCTACCGGGCAACATGTCTCGAACTCGATGAACGAAGGGCAACAGAGCATTGAAGCGGATTGTAAATAACCCTCGAACGAAAGGAATATGAATATGGTCTCCAATCGAGCTTCCGAAGCACAATGCCCAAAAAAGCAGTGGTGCAGCGAGGTTGGGGAAATAAGCATATGCAGTCCGATGCTCGTTGAAAGGATACTGTATTCCGACCGTTCTGACCCAAGATCCCGAGCCGACCTGGGTGACGTCATGGAAGCCTCCTCCCGCAATACCACTTACCCCGCCTTCACCTCCATCACACCATAATACCAAAGTTCCCATTTCTTCAGCGCGCTGCTTGGCTTGGCTCCACATGGCAAATCCAATAGATCTATCCCATGTCCGAGCCGGGGCTAGAATCAGACCTGGTCTGGAGTCAAGCTCTGCAAACTGGGATGGGTGGGCGAAATCGAGACAGATTGAGGCCGTCAACGCAATGGGGCGCGTAAAGTTCGGTCCCGGTGCCCAATCCGTCTTGTTCATATCCTTTGGATGAGCCAAATCAAGCGTAAATATAGAGGGAGGAATCGTAGAATGTGACAGGGAGAAGGATTCTGCAACTACACAATACATCTTGAGTAACGACTATTGAGTCTAAACGAAGACACGTACTTGGAACGAGATGGCGCTTGTAGTACTCGAAATGAGGGGATACAGAAGATTGTGAAACAACCGCAAGACCTGTCCGTTTAGAGTATTTTCCTGATGGGGCGGTTGGGATGGCGAAAGTCTCTTCAAAGGAGACAGCGACATGGGATCCCGCAATTGCCTTCCTTACTTTAGCCAGTCCTTCCTCCTTCTCAGCTTCAGAATTGAAAGTAACGGCCCCCTCTGGCCAGAGGAGCAATTTGGCTGAGCTTCTGAGCTTTTGGCTCTCCGCAATATAGTCGTCAAGAGTGAGACTGTGGTGCTTATAACGAGTGAATGGTGGCAGAACGCAACCAACACTGAATGGCGTTGTATTCGACGGCACAACAGCCAGGGGAATATCGCTAAGAAGGAAAGAAGGTAGGGAAAGTGTCACCAGCAGAGCAGCAAGTAAGATGCTGCTCGTATGGGACAGCAGACGAGATCGCCCAGGTCCATCACCGGGGTGTGAGATCAATGGCTCTTCATCCTCGTCGTCTGAGCCGATAAACCACACCCCGATAGCCTGGGAGAACACGACTGCCCAGGCAGCCACGACCCAGTCACTGCCTGCAGAACCCACCACCTCAGCTGTCCAACCATAAACGCCCATTCCCTCGGCAGGGCTCCACGTGGAAAGGCGACCAAGCGGACTCACATACGACACACCAAACCAGAGGGTAGTCCAAAGTGCGGGAAAGAATGTCACTCGAGACCATGTAGAGGTTATGTGATCATGCAATCTTGTATCGATATATACCGTGGAAACAGTCAATATTGATGTTATCGCCGACATTGAAAACAGGACGAGTAACGACACGCCGGGGGTTGAAAGGGCGTGTAGGGATGCTGTCAGTCTAGAAAGAAACCCGGCTGTAGTGAGAGAAAAAAACAATATGGTAGCGTGTCGGAACGCATGCTTTGCTGGGACGAATATCCTGGAGTACACCAGAAGAGTCGAAAGGGTCAGTATGATAGGGACACTAGAGGGAGTTGGAAGAAGGGCAAAAAAGGCAAAGAAGGCCGAGAGGCCTATGAATATGGCGTTTGGATAGCCGACCGCACGATCGAAAACAACAGTTCGAAGAGTAGACATTAGAAATGGCAGGGTTCAACTTCTTGAACTGCTGTTGGAGTTACCAAGTGCCTGTCTTTCATATACTTTCAAGAATGGCAGGCCAGTGGTTCTTGGCATGTGACGAACATGCGCAGTCGCAGCTCAGGCTTCTACGCAGCAAGATTAATGCTGGTACTTAGATCCTACTAGGAACATGCCCAAAGGTCGTCTCTAGATACCGAGATTAAGTACCAGTCAGTGCACTCGGTCACGGTTCTGTTTGTTCCAGACATTTTAGCCCAGTATACTCGCACATGTTTGCCATTGGTTTGCCATTTATAGTACATAGCCCCGGCTTCAATTATAATGGTCAGGGTAAGATACGGGTCTGGTTCTTTTTCATCAAGCAATGCAACCATGACACCAAAGTCTGGAGTTACCGAAGGTACATCCATAGTTGTTGTCCAGATTATCCTTATGGTACACCAAGCCGCATCGAAAGGAGGATGGGAAAATGTCTCTAACACAAGGGGGGGAGCAGAATTTGCAGCATTGCCAAAGCATCAGGTGTGTACTGTCAGACTCGACCAGGTTCATAGTTGTGGTGCCAGGATATCCCATGCGCCTGGACCTCTGTTAGTTATCGACCACCAGTATAAAACTAGATTCTCTTAATAGTCCCGCTTTTAGCAACTGTCAGCGACTTTGAACAATTTTGGTAAGGGTACATACGTCTTTTCCTGTGTAAATTTGGAAGTATGACTTCGGGATACGCTGTTTCGACGGGCCGTAATGGCGATCGACGTTCACCACGCCATTAAATAAAGCCTTGCGTGCCCACGATGGTTGGTACGGTTCCTGGCTTAACAGATCCGAACAAGGACGAAACTCAGTAAGTTATACCAGTACATGCTCTCGACGAGGCAAGCCCAATGTCCGTGTATCGAATGCTATTGGAGTTCGTTACTCTGTTTTTTCGTACGGCTGTAGGGAAATCGTCTCCTCGAGCTATTGTATTCGTGTAGGGAGGAATAAGGACCAGAGCCAGAGTGACGCCATGAATAACGAGATCGGTTCAATAACAGCAATGCAGGACTACGCATTAATTCACCCGTAACCAAGTAGTAGTCTGTAAACCAGGGTAGCCCTCGAGTCTGTCCCAATAGCAGATACCATTACTCATTTACAGGCTCCGCGAAAGGATCATCGGTTTCAGGCATCATAGGGCCTCCAATTAGGACATCTGTTTCCTCCATCTGGGAAAGGTCGTGCGAGCCCTCGAGTCCTAGACCGTCCGGACCAAGGCCGGACATGTCAAGTTCAACAATCCCATTCTTGTCCCCGAGAGCTACCCCAACGTCAATGCCAGACATGTTGGTATCTAAAGGATCGAGAGAGGCATCGAGGGTGTCGCCGGGGAGATCGATGCTGAGTTCGGATGAAGTCTGCAAAGTCATGGAAAGTTGGGGCTGTGGAGATGGCGGTTTTGATGAAACCTCATCCTGTATTGCAGTCGCATCTATGACATCTGGCTGAGATGCTGGGGGAACAACAGAGACGGCTTCGCCCTCGTCTTGATCCATCTCTTCGTCGCCTTCACCGACTTCTGCTTCGTCGGGCAGAGGCGCAAGTGATTCTTCAACTTCATCCTCGTTATCACTGAATTGCTAAGAGTCAAGTGAGTCGTATCGTCTGGCTAGAAACAAATTGTAAGTACCTGAGGTACTTCAGTTTTTGTCCATGAGAGTACTTCGAACTTGTACCCAGGAACCACCTGCTTCGTCCAATGTTGCGTACGACGCGCAGCTTCCGTGCTCATCGCACTGACCCCGATTTTCCGCCGAGTAGCCATATATCTTTTCGTACTCAACTTAAGTAGAGAAGATAGATTTCACAAGTTCGGGGTGCTATTTTTAGCGTCCAACTAGCTTCAAGTTATGTAATTATACAAGTAAAGGACTCGGAGTCCTTTAGGGCAGGATATATCAGACAATTTCTTCCGCCCACCGCAACACATCTTCTGGAGTAAGTTCCGTTGCAATAGGCTTCTGCTGGACCCAAGATTGAGGAAGGGCCACTGAATTTTTCCGGAGAACACACTGACAATAGGGTTCTGCACCGTGACATCCGAGTCAACCTGCATTCCTAGAGCGGTCTAAAATCGGTGAGCAGATGAACGTATTATTAGAAAACGGACTAACATCCTGTATCGCCGTAGGTTGGTTGAGGACACTGCTTGAACTAGACAACGATGCCTGAACAGATGCACGTAGTTCTGAGAGTTTTGATTCCAAGGCATCACATTTACTAGATGAGCTGAGAGTCAGAATAGCGTCGAAGGGTAGCATGTGTGTATTCACGCGTGTACTGTTTCTGTTTCACTCCTTCGAAGTTCTAGTTGTCGCTTCATCATCTGCTCGAGGTTGCCTCTCGCCGAAAGACGTAGGAGGGATCAATGCAATGAAGAGGAACGGATGCTCAGATAGCTTGCCTGGACTGGTCGCAAATCATTCGCTGCGGCCATGAGATTTTGGCTCAAGACGGTGATCCACTCCACATGTCGCTGCCAATCAGGTGGCGTTGAAGGGTCCGTTGGGGGTGGGGCAAGGAGCGATGATATCAAAGACGAATAGGTGACAAGGAGTGACCGTAAAACGGAGAGGAGAGCGGGACGTCGATCTAAGCAGATTATTGTGACTGAAATCAAGGAGAAAAGAATGGCACGTACCGACGCTGGGATCAGCGGGATATAATTGATTGCCACCTAGTTCTGCAAGAGAGGGAATTTTTTCTTTGACCTAACAATACTTGGCATGGTAGAATAATAAGATGTACTGAAGAGGTTTGCGCACAAACCACCTATCTCCAAAGACGTTGTAGTACGGCTCTGGTTCATCAAGAATCCAATCGACGCGTGGTTTCTCAAGTTGAATCAGAGGCCAATCTGGGATGTCGGATTGGTCTGACAGAACATCGTGTTGGTTAACTTCGGAAGGAGTTGAGGTACGCTGAAGGAGAAGTTGCAACAAGTGTAGATTATGAGAGGTATACTTGGTGTAATGAGAGGGAGGAGAAGGAAAAGGGTTTCTCAGTTCGGCCTCTTCCTCGTCCATTGTTGAGATGCGTTGCTTACGTCATGACGATGATCGATCATTTGAATGATCGAAATGATCAACTGCTCTTCCTCGGTTGCTTGCCAAACTTGCCAAAAGGCCCCTCGCCCGGATCCTAAGCAATCGCTAGTCATGTTCCTCCCGCAACCGCTATATAAACATCCAATGCAAAATGATACCCCGTCCCCTCTGCCATGTCAGAATTCACTTCTACCCTGTCCCTTCCTCCTATTCCGGACAACTTATCTATCCCTCAGTTCTTCCTCGATACCCAGTCTCCCACCCAACCCATAAGACCTAATAACGTCCCATGGTTGATTGAAGATCACAGTGGTAAAAGCATTGGTCATTACGAGGTCAGTTTCAATTGTCATCACCATCAGTCCCTCCAAACACCTCCAATAGTTATCTAGCCGTACGACTGCACTTGCCAACGCGTTAAGACTCAGGTGGAACATACGTTCGTTATCAAATTACCAATCCGTAGTCCACTGAACCTTCACCTTCACTCCACAGAGGAGCGTGATGTCGGTGCGGAGCTCATTCCATATAGTCGCTGCCTGACTACATAAACTAATACTTCTTATTAGCTTGTATCTTTAGCCCCAATAGCACCAGTAGCTTCTTTATCTTCTGTTTCACCCCTGATGGCTGAATCAATCTATCTAGATTATCCTGTCACTATATGGGCTATTCACAGACTAGGAGGCGTCATAACGTACGTCCTCACTGTCACAGTTCTAATTTGATGCTTACTGCGTTTTAGGCCTGCCAATCCTGGCTATATGGTTGAAGAGTTGTTACATCAACTTCGGATAAGCAAGGCTTCACTGCTGATCATCCATCCTGCTTTTTTCGATATCGCAAGGGCGGCAGCAAGGACAGCGGGCATCTCAGACGACCGCATCGTTTTTATTGAAAACCCTATTCAACCTGTTCCTGGCTATACGACACTCGAGGACCTCATAGAACTTGGAGCAAGCAAGGCCGTCACCTTCTCCGAACGTCAATTCAGCCCTGGCGAGGCTAAAACTACCCTAGCATTTCTATCATTTTCCAGCGGAACGACAGGTACAATTTGTTGATGTGTTTATATAACCGTTTGATTACAGTTCGACCCTTCAGGAAAACCAAAGGTTCGCCAATATTTGTACATCCGATGCCATAGACTATACTTTCATCCCCAGGCTGTCGCAATATCCCATTTTTCCGTCATAGCAAATGTCATCCAAATGGCTGTTCATTACAGAATAGCTGACCCGATGTGTAAACACGAAGACAAGGGCATGGTGCCTGGTGATGTTGGTATCGCAGGTAAGGATCTTTTTGAATTTCCTTACATGCCACTGATTGCCGTTTTTAGTTCTCCCATTCTTTCGTACGTTTTCAGTCAGATAAACCTACACATTTCTAACATCATCTACTTCTGACAGACATCTATGGCTTGGTCGTCAATGTATGTGTTCTTGTAGTAGTACACTCGCAGAATTCTGACATCTTGCAACTAGCTACACTATCTGCTTTTCTGTGGGGTCAGTGTTGTCTCCATCTACCTATTTTTTGTGATGCTAATTCTTGGGTTGTAGATGTCGATTGTTGTAATTCCGAAGTTTGTTCTCTCTTCATTTTTGGAAAGCATTGTTCGACATCGGATCACACACTTATGGTATGTCGTGTAGTACATCTCTGGTTATCAAGATGGTTGAATGCTTGTGCTAGTATTGTTCCCCCTCAGGTAGTTTTGCTGTGCAAGGTAACTGCAGTTAATAGTTGATCCGGGCACCCCTTTGAATATCCATCAGAATCCATCAGTCAGAAACTATGACCTGAGTCATGTTAAATTTTGCATGTCTGGAGCAGCTCCCCTCAGCGGAGAGCTTATGCAACAGTTGCACAAGGTCATGCCCAATGCATTCATTGGCCAAGGATATGGTTCATTAGGCTTTCTTTGTCTCCTGTTTTGCCTTTATGCTAAGCTTGCATATTGCAGGGCTTACGGAGACCTGCACGTCCATTGCAATGATGCCACCAGCTCGAAAAATGGCGACCGTGGGTAGCGCTGGTCAGCTCCTCCCTGGAATCATCGCACGAGTTGTCAAACCAGATGGTTCTTTGGCTTCCGAGGGCGAAAAAGGCGCGCTCATCGTGACAGGCCCTTCAATGGCTTTGGGATACTTCAACAATAAAGCAGCGTAGGATATTATTGCGAGTGACCGAGTTCGATTACTGATACAAGGTGATGCTGCTAGGACAGAGGAGACCTTTGTACACGGCTGGGTCAACACAGGGGACGAAGTGATCATCAAGAATATGGAGGTTTTCGTGGTGGATCGTATCAAGGTTGGTTGATTTTTTATTCTAGCTTTAGCATTACAGCGTGACGGTTTATACCAGGAAATCATCAAAGTCCGAGGGTTCCAAGTGGCACCAGCGGAACTGGAAGCTCATCTACTTTTGCACCCCGACGTAGCAGATGCATGTGTGGTCAGCATTCCGGACGAATATAGTGGAGAGCTTCCAATAGCATACATCGTCATCCATGACAAGGCACTGCAGCGGATGGCTGGCGACAAGACAGCTGGCCTCAAGCTGAAGGCCGTCCTTGCAGAGGTGTCCCGCATTTGTCATTCTCTGAAATTACACTGACGCAAATATCTAGTATGTCGCTGAAACAAAGGTACCATACAAGCACCTAAAGGGCGGTATAGAGTTCATTGATGCCATACCGAAGAATCCTTCTGGAAAAATGGTAAGGTTTTATTGATGAATGTGGATATTTTTTGTTTGAGTCTGTTCAACTCCAGCTTCGTCGTGTGTTGAGAGATCAAGCCAGAAAGTTGAAAATTGCGGGAAAGGCAAGATTGTAACACATTAGTAGTTTTTAGTTTGGTCACGTTATTTGAAATGGAATATGCTTCACTGCTATTAATAACTTTCCAGTTCAAGGATGGTACGACGAATAGCGTCGCAGGTACACCAGCAAGTCTCGCGTTTGATGCGTGCAGACTATATCAAACAACAGCCAGCCTGGTTTCAAGCAGTTCTCGATTACCCTCCGCTTCCTCTTCCGTCCAAAGCTCCTCCTTCACGTACTGCCTATGACCAACAGCATTCACAGACAACCAAACTTCGACCCAACAACCCTCGTCCGCTACCTATATACTATATCGAGGATGATATACGTCGGCAATTCTTCCGTGACCACCCTTTTGAAGCATTCCGCCCGACGACCTTAGTTGAGGGCGCCGGCATCGAAGCCCCGCATATAATACAAGGTACAGCCTGGACACGTCTTAGACAACGAGGGAGAAATCCCTCCCCAGAAGAGTGTGTATAGCTTTTCCACTCATGTTGCTCTAGCTAACGGAAAGGTTCTAGTGCCATTCAGTTTGCACTCAATCTGTATCTACATCATGGCACTGCGCTCTCAAAGGCATACTCCCAAGCTGTAGCTCAATTCCGTTCCCTTCGCGCTGAACACCATATCGCAACGAAATTTGCAGCCATGGAGGCTGAATACCTGGGTGCAGTCTTTGGTAGGGGAGAAATTGCTCAATCGTTTGAGAAGGAGAAGAAGGGTCTTGCCTCTTTTGAGAGGCGAGAGGAACTGGATGAAGGCGCAATGGCTGCGCGCAAAAGATGGAAGGCAATAGTCGAAAAACAACAAGGAGGCAAGCAGTGGACAGCGGGCCAAGAATACGTCAGGCTTTGGAAAGAGGGTGTTCGACCGAATTATGCACCAATGTTGACGCAGCCGGTCGCTGCTGAACCCACACCGGAGGAGATTGCAGAGAGCGCAGACTTTATGAAGGCCATCCCCGTTCCTAATTGATTCGGGTTTTCTCACACAACCTAGAGGAATATAAAATCATAATGACGATGCGATATGTACAATGCAATAACTATGTCGCTTTTACCACCCGCGACTGCGCTGCCTGAGCGGCATTCATCCCCATCCATGTTTTCTCCACCAAGCCCAGAAGTTTTTGCATGTCAGAACTCCAGTCATTCATGACATCTTCTGCCGTCCGTTTACTTCTAAAGTTTACGACTCCAGCAGGTCTATCAATTCGCGCCCAAACTGTTCCAGATACAACGAGTCGAGCAAGCGTCTCTTCCGTTTGCTTTATTGTGAGATCAAGCAAGGCAGTTAATCGAGGTAGAGTAATGCATGAGTAATATTCGGCGACAACGCGAACATTCTGCATAGGAGAGAAAGAATGTGAGCTTAGGAAGCCTTATAAGGATAATCCAACATACATGTTCGATCACACGTGTATGGAGATCCTCCCACCGCTTGGCGATACTGAAAACGGGCGTTTTTTGTAGGAACTCTCCATATATCGCCACGATTCCTGGCCATCTCATCAACTCACGTGTGGTGAAGCATTTGACAAGATTGCTATTAAAGGAGTTGGTTGACGAAGTTATCTGAACAAGTCTGACGCACTGATGCAGTTCCAATTTCACCAAGGCGGGGTCCGCAAACAGACGATGTAGCATATCAGACTGTTCATTATTGTGGGGAGCAAGCACCACATAATAGATAATATGCTCTAGGGCCTAAAATATCCGTGAGGCCATAAGCTGTGGAGGCGATACGAAGAACCTACCGTTTTTCCTTTATCATCTACGTCTTCTTTGATGGAGGGCGTTTCCCATACTTTGTAGTAGTGGTTTGCGACATCCAGATATGAATTTTGATGAAGAGCATATCCAATCATGAGGTCGTAATATCTCAGCTTGAGATCCTAAAAAGTAAGACGGGTCACAAATTCGCGCTCTCTCCAAGTTTGTAGGTGATGCACATACTTCATTGTTCTTCTCCTTTAAAAACTCTTCATTCACTTTCTTGCTCCCCACTCGAACCTTTACCCACTCTGCTTCGCCTCCTCCCTTCGTGTTTTTACCATCTTTGTCATTCTCCGCGTCCTTCTGTTTTGCAACGGCGGTCAGCAGTCTCATTTGCTGTAGAAGGAATTCTGTTTTCTCTCGTCGCTCCATTGATGAGTATGTCTCAACCTGCAGATCTGAAAGAAGGTCAGATGCAGTCTGTAACGATTCTTTCTGAGCAGCCGGCGTTGCTGTTGGAGAGGTCGATAGAGTTTCATGGTATTGAGAAAGTAACAGGGTGACGCGGGCACGAGGTGTTTCCAGGAAAATCTACAAGTAAAAATAAGATGTCGTCAGCAGCGTGTAATATGAGGGGCAGGGAAAAGCGAAGTAAAGGCACCTTTCCCTCCGTAACGCTCCGCAGTGTTTCCACCAGCTGGAGCCATTTTTGGAGACCATTTTTCTCCTTTATGTCCTCAAGCCACCCCATTGACAATTCTACCATTGCTTGAACAGCGGCTTTAAGTTGACCGTGCTTCTTGCTCAATAGTGAGAAGCTAGAGTTGAGGAGGATGAGGTCTCTGGCGTCGTAACAGTGCTGTAGGGCTGCTTTGACGAGCCGAGTCGTTGAAGCTAAATCAGCAGCCTGTCATATATAATGGACTCAGTATTAATAGCAAAAAAAGAGAAAAACACACATTTCTAGTTTGCTTTTCGAGAGCAAATATCTTGTCAAGTGCATCCTGCAATTGCCCAGACTGGGAGATTGTCAATGATCAGGGTGTCTTGTACTGATATTGAAAGTTAGACCTTTGCTATAGATTCTGCAACAGGCAATAGGGCATCAGCTTCGACTGTAAAGTCTCTTTCTTGCTTCTTGTTGTCGGCCATGATATAAGACCACGACGCAGAGTGTCGAACGTCAGTGAAATGACGCGTCGCGGTGTTGTTGTTTCTTATTTGTTCCAGAGACGCTTGCCGCTTTCGGATCCAGGTCGCGACTGTCACTTCAGGTGCAAAGTCATTCGTGTGTTCGTCCGTATCGTGAGGAATATCATACGTAGCCTATTTTAAGTAACAGAACAGTACATATAGGTAAGCATACGAGTCATAATGGTAAAGTGATTATTGACGGACTTGAACAGCCTGAGTGTCCGAAGAAACGTCTGAGTAGTCCGGAGATGTGGAATCCGAAGAATCCGAAGATACTTGCTTTGGTGTTCCCGTCTGCTGTGATGTTTCCGTCTGCTTTGATGTTTCTGCCCTCTCTGGTCGTCGCCATTGGAAGCGAGTTGTCGCCATTGTTAGGTAAAGAATTCTTGAAGGAATAGATAAAGGATAGTGGATGAAGAATTTGTATGCCAGTGAGAGAAAGCCGAATATAGATGGCAAGTAAAAGAGTGTCTGGACGTGTCGGCGAGCTGGTGATTGTGAGAATGTAGTTGGAGTGAGTAAGGCTTCGACGGCTTTGGTTACAGAGGACTCGTCTGTTTTGGCTTCAACCGCGACCGAGGCCGTCGGAGGACATGCATCGACACCTTGGTCCACGAGGGTAGTCGATGCTTCAACGCCGATTTCGACGGTGTCTGGCCTGGCATCAGTGGACGCCGACCGCAGTGTCGGTTTGGCTTCTACTGATTGGTTGACATGAAGAGGCGAGAACTGCACAGAGGTATCAACCGTGCGAGGGAGCGCATGAACACCGCGCTCGGCGGTTGAGACGACCGCCTCAATGCTCTTGTCCCTCGTTTCTCGTGGGGCAACTTTAGGCGACTGTAAGTTGAGTTCCCTCTCGAAGATGCGGATGCCTTGGATATGGGGAAGATATTCTGCGACCTTTTGCCAGTTTCTCGCGTTGGCTTCTATATACCCCGGTCGATTCTTCTCCTGGAAGTATTTCAGCAACTCAAGGCGTGGAGCTACATGACTGAGAAATATGGCAACTTGAAGTCCGTCATCGATCCACGAATGACCAACATGAAGGCGTAAGAGTGATCGCGAGGATACGTGACGGGAACTGAGAATCTCTGGAGTTCCGTGTGCATCAATAACAACCGCAAGGGTATGCAACTTAGGGCATTTGGTTATGAGGTAAGCAATGGAATCTAGGTTAATTTTCGGTGCACTGGTCGCTGGAGGGAAACGGGCCAGAGGACACAGTTTCACAATTTCCATACGTGGGCATGCTTTTGCCAGGCACTCGATATCTGAGGCAGTGACAACGACGGACTCGGGAAGGTCAATGTCAAGACGAATAAGGTTCGGCAGATATGTCAAATGCTCCAACGAGAGACGGCTGGTTGGTGGCTCCGCTCTAGATGTAGAACGAACAAGGTCATTGAATCGGGAAGATCCCGTCGCTGTAATTCGCAGAGACTGCAACGAATCGCTGAATCGATCACAGATCATGTCAGATAGGTCATACCAATCTGCCTTTTCAGGGGGATCTTCAATGACGAGCTCCAGCTGAGTCAGTGGGCTAGTAATGTGCTTCACGAAAACGGCGAGGTTGGAAACATCACCAGTCAAAACAAGTTTGCGCATTGGTGCAAACGATCTTTTCGATGGCAGATCTCCTGTCAACCGCAGGACCGACTTGCGGATTTCTGAAAAATCAAGGTCATCCTCAGAGAAAACACCGCTGTCAGTGGTAACCACTGAACTAGGGGTGGAGTCTCCAGAGCGCGGCTGCAACTCATCGAAGAAGCCCTCGACAGCGATCATCGATCTCCCAGTGAGATCGAGTTGCAAAGTCTTGAGACATGGCAATGAAGCAAGCCATCGCCCAATGCCAGGTGATAGTGCTCCAGGAGCTACCAAGACCATCTTCTCCAACCGGTCTTGGCGCCCAAGCAATTCGGTGAACGCATCGGGCAAGCTCGTCGGCGAGGTGAATGAGAAGGAGGTGAGTTTAGCGCGGCTGGACATGTCGGCGAGGAACGCGTTCAACTGGGGGATCTTTGTGCCAATCTCTAGATTGACGACTCGGACTTCTGGGCTCAAAAACATGGCGCAACGATCGAGACCAGCTGATGATTGTACTTTCCAATTCAACTCCACGAGATGGGGAAGAATATATGTTCGTGGACGACTATCTTCTAGGATTTGGAAGATGGAAGCAGGAACATTGTTGGCGCCCTCGTTATAAGTAATCTGGCGCACTCGGTCGCTGTATTTCAGGACAGCTGTCCAATCATCCTCGGAGGGCGTTTTGGCCTGAAAAAAAATTCGACGTCGATTTGGTGAGCCGAGACGAAATGCTAGAAGAAAGTACGCACGAAACCCAATCCTGGTCGACGAGCCTTCTTTAGCACATGCCCTGGAAATAAACCAAGGATAGGAACCAGAGAATCCAACTCTCTCCATAAAACGTTGAGTGCGGGCTCGCAAAGCGCTCGGCAAGTTCGTGCGAGCCTAGACAGAGCACGCCTGCCGTGTTGTGAATCGAGGATAGCTTCAAAGAGCTTATTTGCTGCTTCAGAGTCGCGGAGGATGGTGGGAGGCATCTGTTGTTCGTAAACAGAGTAAGGATGATACGACGAGTTTTGATTCCTTTTAAGTTTGTTTTGCGGATTAGCACTAGAACTGGAAGAGCTGCCGAAACTTCGCAGGCTTTCACGTATGCTTGGTCTGCGGCGAAGGGATAGAGAAGTAATGGAGGACAGAGCAGTGTCCAAGAGTAAACCAAGAGGCATACCCTACCTTACCGTAGTAGCCGGATACTTAACCAAGGCTGCGGAAAGAACATGCCAGGATGGGGTGGCCAAACACGCACAGAAGGGCACTTCAGTTTGACGACGATCGGATTCATGTTGAGAGCTGGATCAACGGTCCGTGAAGCAGCATTGCCTTATCACGCTGAGTGAGATCCTACTGCTGGGCGTTAGAGTATAAGGTGTAACAGGACGAAGCGAGCAATTTGCCAGTTTTCTGCGTGATTAGATGTCGGAGGGTGTCTGAAATGAAATGCACTCGTCTTGATTGCTTGATGGTCGAGGAATCCTCACGGCTTCAAACCCGCGTCTATAGGAAATTTCAAGTGATAAAGGTGATATTGTATCCATGCGGAGTTCACGTGTACCGCATCATGTTTCACTGGGCGCAATCGTGGCAGGAAATCTATTTGTTGACAGGACGTAAACGGTGCAGACAATAACCGCAAACGCACACACTATTCGAGGATGCCACGACTCATGGGCGTCGCAGTTCGGGTCTACAACTCGCCAACCTCCCATGGTACAGGCTCTCCTTCCCAGTCGTCCTCCCTTTCCGTGTCCCTCCGCACGTCTTCCTCGCCGTCGCGCCTCCCATCGACCTCACCGACATCCCAGATCTCTCCCCCTTTGACTGGATCATAGCTAGCTTCCCGCCTGCCATATAACAAGCCTTTCACCACACTCTCCGTCTGTAAATCGCGTGCCTTCGATGACTCAAGTGCTAATACTTGACGAAGTTTATCCGGAAGATCGATCTCGAAGCGACCATCTTCTTGCTTTGTGTCGGGTTCGATGACCAAAGATGACACACAACCACGAGGTAGGACATGAGCCAATATGGGATCCGAGTCATAATCAAAATCGACCTCTGCACCTGCGGCGTTTGGGCCACGTTCATTACGTGGCTGTGTACGATTAATGATTTTTACGCTGACTTTGGGATTGTTCGATTCATCGTCGTCGTCCAACTCGCCCTGTTCGTTGGTCATCTTTGGCTTCTTTCGTGTACCAGTATCCGCTGTAGACCTCTTGTTGCCTTCTTTGGCACGGTATCCTGCCAAATCGGGTGGTGGTGGTGATGGCGGTAAGAGAGATGGAACCTTTGCCGGTGCATCATTTGAAACTTCATATTCTGTGTCGGTATCGGGCTGTGAGCGTTTGGCAGATGGGCGCGTTTCAGACGGAATCGTGCTTGGGGCAGTGCGCTTATTGGATTTTTGTGCTTGACCTGTTGTATGGTTTCGAATGTGTTTAGTAGTTCGCTTCCCATTCGCCTGGGTCATTCCATTGAACCCCCTTGCTCTGGTATTCTCATCGAGGCCCCACTCCAACTCCTCGTCGCTATGCATCGAGGTTGATCTTCTTCCAAAGAGACCTTGAGATGTGTTCCTGGTTGGCGCCAGTGAAATATCCTTTGTCGGTCCAGGTCGACTCTTGGAATCATCGAACAAGAGTTTGAAAGATTTACTACCTACAGCAGTTGCCTTGATTGGCGAATCAGTGACAAAGGAAAAATTTGCTTCGCCGTTTTCATCATCACTACTAGACGACTGCGGAAGCAAGCTGTGAAAAGATAATGTGGACTGAGATCCGACGCGTCGACGCTTGTCTTTGTTCGGGGAAGGAGATACAGGTTCGCCCCGGAGACGTTTGCGGGCTCTAGAGACGGCATTGGTTGGGGCATGCGGAGATGATGTCGACAGAAATGAAGATGCCGATGGTTGTGGCACATGCGGAGCTGAGGGTAGCTGAGGCTGTGGTTCGGGTCTAGACTTTGCTTTTACTGGACTTCCAAATGGATTGGAACGGGATTGTGAGGATATAACAGGGACCTCCTTCTGCTTTCCTTTATTCTTCTGAGGTGAGAATGGGTTAAAGGTAGACAAGGGTGCGGTGGTTTCTATTGTGCGTGAGTTTGAAAGTAGAAGGTGAGGAACGCGTGATGGTGCGCATTCTCTGGGTGGAGTTGAAGGTGGATCAGAGATAGAATAAGCAGAAGTAGATGGAACAGGCGGAGGAGCAGTAGATTTAGATTTAGAAAGCTTCTTATAGAGCTTGTACTTCTCGGCTGAATGTAGAGATGAGATGAGTGGTATGTGCTGGTAGATGTGAGTACAGACCAATGGCTGGAAGTAATTTTATATCATTTATAGTTGGATCGCGACCATTTTGTACTTTGAATGAACGTTCCCAAGACTTAATTTCTGTTCGCAATGGATCCATGGCATGAGGAGGAGCAAGTGGTTGTGGTCACGAGGTCGTCGCGCAACATCACGTCAACAAGACCAAACAGGCAAGGACAACCACCCAGAGCTTTGAACTCGACTTTGCCTTGTTATGCAATGAGTAAACCTCGTATCAGCGTCCTTCATCTCTTCGACCCCCTCGCTTCTCCTTTAACTCAATCTCGTAATGCCCCATCTCCAGATTCGGACAAGGAAAACTCTTCACCAACACGTCTCAACTTCTTTGGTCATACTCACCAGCATTCTCATTCAAGCCCGGTGAAACTTACACGCCGTCTCGTCGATGTGGGTGACATTACCGTCCAAGACCATTCAATTCATCTCTTTCTCACCGATGATGACCAACCTGACGTTTTTAATAATGACGAGAACCATTCTTCCACATTGTCCTCTTCCGTAATGGCTACGCCGCGCCCCCAGCTCACTTCGGATGACCTGACCACCCCTTCTTCTAACATGAGCCCACGTACCCCTTTCGCTGAGCTCCCACTAGAACTCGACATTTCACCCGTAGCTCGGTGTAAAACATACAGACGCTCCCCTCTTCTGTCATCGTCCCTTTCCAACCCAGAGCATGTGACATCCTCTCCTCAAAACAGCTCCACTATTATTTCTGTTATAAATGAGGTAAACACCTCAGGGACGTCGTTCGCAAGCCCTAGTCCTGCATCTCGCCTTCTACCCCTTCCACAGGACACACACAACGTGACGTTAACCGAAGAGATTCTCTCCGGTGATTTAGTTACACCACAGATTGTAGTCTCTCCAGCTGATTCTCTGAGTAATTCTGTCGCTACCCTCAATCTTGAGACCCCTTCTGGTAGTCTTCTAACAGACACCATCCGTCCTTTCGACAATACTCCGCCATCCCCTCCTTCTGAAGATCCTTCTCAGCTTGTCCCGAGCCTGAGGCCCACTGTACTAAATACGTCCTCTCGCAATGCGAATCGCCATTCTATCGACCTTTATTCTTGCTTCCAGTTGCATCTGCAATCAGAAGAAGTAAGCTTCGACTTATTAAATGACAGAGTCTCGTTTTTTGCCCCGGGCAGCGACGCGGGATCGTTCTTTGGTGATGATAGCTTTGATATGGAGATCGAAGAGGCGAACATGGAGAAAGCGCTAGAAAAAATCAAGTCGGAGGAAGAAGCTGTCAATCCTATGACGCCTTCCCCACCCACGGCACTCCCGGACTCCCCTCTCTCCAAAGGTACGCATCATTTTCTGGGGTGTTTTCCGTGGCAGCTTAGCACCCCCATTGCAGATGTCTTTTCTGATGCAACGCTTCCTGATTCCGCGCGAAAATTCCTCCCCAAACGTCTCAGTCTTGGCTTATCTCAAAGCCGTGAGTGTGCCCTTTACACAAAATGTACTGACGCTGATTTTCGCTTCTAGATAAAATGTCTTCACCGAGAACTGAGTCGGCTGGCTCCCCCTCGGTCATCCCCGTCTTCGTTGCCCCTCCCGCTCGAGTCGATCCAAAGGCACCTCGCCCATCTGTGTATACTCCTCGCCCACCTGTTCGTGATACATCTATCAACCCCCCTCCAGCAGTTCCGGCGTTGAGGATTGTTAAACGTGCGAAGCGATTTGATCACGAAAAATCTAGCTCGTCGGATAGCGCAAGCTCTTCCGTCTCGTCGCTAGTTCCCGAAGCAGTCGGACCAGCGTCGTCATCCATATCTACTGCATCGAATGGACAGAAATTTGGCTCTGTCTCATCTGTTAAAGACCTCCATATTAGGAAGGAGGGCTCTAGTCTTATGGTCACAAGACAACGTCGAGTAGTGCCGGTCGCCCCAGCCCCTGCGGTTGCGGTAATGCGTCAAACGGGCACAGGACCACGACGCGTTCCAATTACTGAAGGACCGGGAAGTGTTGTGAACACTAAAGGCGCCTCCGCAACCCAAAGGGCACCTCCCGATATCGGAGTGGTTGGTCCGAAGCGAGTTCCTGCAATGACTGCAACGAAAAAAGCCGCCACTGTGCCCGCACAGGCCAAAATGCCTGTTGCCGGTTTGCTGAAACAACCTGCAATGTATGGAGGCGGGTCTGCGTCGGCATTGCCTAGACCTCTTGTGGCCGGCACCTCCAGATTGCCGTCTTCGTCGAGCTCCAGTAAGATGAGAACGGTTGGAACTGTGGATGGGAATGGGAATGCTGGAGGAAGAGGCTTTGGAGTACACCGAATGATGTCCAGTGGAAAGTAACGACTGAACTGTTTTGATGCACAGACAATACTTCATTTTAGATTCACAACCATAGCATTATACCACCAAACGCAAGTAACATAGCCAGAACTGATAAGATAAAGAAACCATTTTGATATACAAATCTGATCAAACTGATTAGATCGAGATAATAAGGCGCGTGATGAAAGAAGAGAGTCCGACTGTTTCGAAACGTACATTCGACACCGTGTTAGACCGTCCAGCTCGTTATTTCGGGTAAGAATTTGGCGCCGCGTGGCTTGCCAGCTCATCCTTGGCATACACTCGCAATTGTATCCGATTCCAATTTGACTTTTGTTTTCCTTTTGTCTTTCTTGTGCTGCTTTCCGAATCCAGGCCGTCCCGAGCCACCATGCCAGTGAAAGCTAGTTCGTGGAATCAACTTGAACTTCCCAACGTCGTCCCCGACAAAACGCTCTTTTCTTTCTCGAAGCCAACCTTTATCAACGCTTCGCAAAGCACAAAGTTCAACCCTGCCACCCGACCTTCTGGCAAGCAGGGAGGCCTGAAATCCTCAGCAACTCTGTTTTCCCATTTGTTATCCCCATCTGTCCCAAAAGACGAACCCCCTTCAATGAAGCTCGGCCTCCCTACTAGTAAGAACAAATCACGTTACACAGACGATACTAGAATCAAGGCATTTTCGCCGACTTTGTACAATGATCCAGCCTTCTCACCTGACCCTCATGCCAATCCTTTCTTTACGACAAGTCACGATGGCTGGACTTCCCCCCCTATGGTTGGTCATCCCACGTTGAAGAAAGACCCACAGAGGCCCCCGCATTTGGAAATATCTCCCGTAATTAGAGATTCTGGAGAGTTCCGCCTCTTACAGCCCCCTAACTCTCCCATGTCTGATGATGGCCCTCCCACGAATCCCTCGCCACCCACACCCACACCATCTCCCCACCCAGATACAGCTATATCCGGAATTACCGTTGCAACTGCCGCCCGGTCGCAACCGGCCTCGTCGTTAGTCCAGTCCCACCAAGCCTCACAGGCCAGCAAAGGTTCAGGTGAACAATCGCATTCACCTGTAGAGAAGTTGGAGAAGAAGCGAAACCCTCTGGGTATCTTCTGGCGCAAATCGCCCCCAACCTCTTCAATCGATAAGCCAGTAGATCTTATACCAAAGCATCACGACGAATCTCCTCCGTCCTACGAAACCATCTTCTCCAACACTGCTTCGTCCCTGATCTCCGCCTCTACCAGAGCAGAGACACAATCATCAACCGACGTATCATCACTTTCGACTAAGTCTACTATGACATTAGCGGACTCTCAACTGCCCCCAGGAGCCGCTCGTTCTGTCTTCGGAAAACATCGCAATCGTAGGAACAAACTAGACAAGATCGACGAACTGGATGAATCCAACCCTCTGGGTATTTCTGTTCATCACGGTGGTCCTTATGAAGCGATTCAGAGGTCGGTTCAACCACAAAGTCGACGAACTGTCCCTTACAACGTTGGAAGCCAATATCCAGTAAGCATATCGATGTCTCTGTTTATAGCTATCGTTGCTAAGTCTTTGGTTGAAATGAGATCTCCGCCGGTTCTGCCCCAAGCAGTTTCTCCAAGGTAGTGCGTCATCAACTCTCATGTGTGTGTTTCTGAGAAGTTTGTCTAACAGCACAGCTCCTCGGAACCAAGATCGAACCCGCCCTCAAGTGTATCACTAAACCTCTCTCCGGGAGAAATTCTGCCCCAAAACCACGACAATTATTATAACCCTTATATTCCAACTGCCAGTGTCACTAAAACTCCTGTACCTTATCCATCGTCTGACCGTCGACAACGCTTATACCCATCCCGTGAACCTAATCCTCAACAGAGCTGGGATCAATTACAGCAACGTCACCAAGAGCAAATACCTTATGGTTCCACTCACTTTCCTGGACCTCTACATAGCCATTCCACTGGCTTGGCACCTCAACATTTTACTCCAACGACCGCCGGGTCGATAGCAAACAATATACCTGCTAGAGCCGTCCCATCGAGGGAAGGGCATGATCATGACCCTCGACATGACTTCCATTCTCCCCCAGCTCCACCTCCACCTCTGGCGCAGTTTCCAGGTGGTGGGCATGAACACCTGAACCTGGTCCATCCATCAAGAGAAGGATATACTCATGATCGTCAACATAGTTTGCGTCCGCCCGTACCGACGCCACCTCAACCTCCAGCACAGTTACCAGGTGATAGGCATGAACATTACAACCAGGGCATCCCGGTCCACCTAGGATCCAGTAATCATCGCCAACACGATCTTCATCCTCCCATAAAAGCGCCACCTCCGCCCCCAGCAGCTGGTGAACGTGAACACTACAACCAGGTCCATCCATCACGAGAAGGTTATGTGCATGCTCCTCAAGATGATGTTCATCATGCCGTGCCAGTTCCACTCCCACCAGGAGCTCAATTAGCTAGCGGGCGTGAAAACTATAACCAAGGCAGTGTAGTCCATCCATCAAGAGGACATATGTATGGTCCTCAGCATGATCCTCGCCCCTCCCCACCAATGCCGCCTCCGGCACAGTTACCTTCTGGTGGGCATGAACACTACAATAAGAGCAACATAGCCCGCCCATCAAGAGATGGATATCGTCGTCTTTCTGTATCAGCGCCACCTCCGCCACCAGCACACTTCTCAAGTGGCGGGTATGAACACTCTAACAATGACAACGTAATCTATCCACCGAATCAGGAACTCGTAAACCGCGTCGAGGTGAGACCTCCAATGCCGGCCGGACAGCCACAACAATTGCGAGATCATGATGCGCAAAGTACACAACGGAGTAATGACAGTACCTTTAATTCACGAAATGGGGCCATGTCGCAACCACCACCACGTCATCATGTCCCAAAGAAATTGATAATGCCTGCTCCGTTGCGATCTTCATTGCCGTCATCTCCGAGAGATCAATTGCATCTGCTTCCATTGCATCAACGCTTAGATGCAAGAAACCAGCCACAACGCTTGCCCTCTAGGCCCTCTTCACCACCTTCATCCAATAGTCTGATACCGCGAGCTCAGGACATACCGATGTCGCAAGGTCGCAAGCTACGGAAACAAGGTAGCATCAATAGACTTCCGCCGTCTGTAACAAATAATCAGCCGGTTTCGTTGCCGGCAAACGTGAGCTACTCGGCGTCTCGCCCACCTGCTCCTGCTCCTGCTCCTTCCAAGACAAAAGTCCATAAAAGACTTTTGAGCAAGAGAAGAACTGACCTCTAAACGCCGAAGCTTGTTGACATCTTCTGAAACGATAAGTATTTCATAGATAACACGCCTATTTCGCATCTCTGTACTATATACACATCCTCGTGCTTTGACTCGACATTGCTTTACGGCCCAGGTATAATAGAATGTATTGATAAAATCAGGGGCCATCGTGTGTAAATACTTCTGACGCATTCTGGCTGTCATTGATCATTTGGATACTCTATGATTAAAGGTGGAATTTAGAAAGGTGTGATAATGTGGTTTTTACATTCTGGCAGCATATCTGGCGCCTCGACACATGTGAGGATGACCCCAATGGCCATATGGAGCTGTTGGTGTTGTGCCCACCAGGTCAGAGGACGACAAACTTCCACCACGTGGGATTCAATCGAACGTGTTGACGCTCATGAGCCTGCTGCGTGGTAAAGATGGTACATCTTCGAAGACCAACTCCATATGGGTATCGGGCCCCGTCGCCAGGAGACTTTAAAGCCGTTGGTGACGTACACCGCCACGGTGCGACGTTGCCGACGCTGTAACCCACAGAACGATGACGCCAGGTGACTTCAACTTACCGAGTGTTTTACCACGGGTACTAGTGTTTCACCACCACACTGATAACACTTTCTAAGCCCCAAAACATCTCCAACCATCTTCAAATTGACGATCTGAGAGGTTATATGTATTAGGAACATTCCTCCGCTTCTTCCCTAATTTTTGGTTGAGGTTGAGATCCGTAGTATCTACATTATGACTGGTGAATCACATATTTCTGACACTTAGATACAAGGAGTGAACCAATCCCCCCATTTTTTTTCTCATAGCATAAATGTCTATTTCCCATAGAATGAGAGTAGTTGTACCATGATCATAATGCAGTTTGTGGTTTTCTAGCTCACCATAACATTTCCTTGACAGAATTTAAACACCGACAAGTATGCTATTTTGGGCACAAACAAAGTTGGTGAATGGACTTGTCAGATGCCGACGTCGGATCACAGAGTTCTTCTGTGATCGGCTCGATACTGATTGGTGTGGCTGATACTGACTCTGATACTGAGCGGAGTTTGTAAGCATTTCACACGCCTAA
>QMFE01005280.1:0-14336 GCA_003314665.1 Tricholoma sp. MG77 | reverse complement strand
AATTCACATTTCAGCATTTAAATGGCTGAAATTCATACCCTGCTGGTTTCACAGTGGCCCCCTTCTCTATCAGCAGCTTGACAATCTCCATATGTCCATTCTTTGATGCAGCTTTGAGTGCATTGCCATTTTCACCTTGTTGTGCATTTACATCTGCACCCTTCTCTATCAGCAGCTTTGCAATCTCCTGATGTCCATTCTCTGATACAGCTTGGAGTGCATTGCCATAGAACCCTCCTTGTGCATTTACATCTGCCCCCTTCTCTACCAGCAGCTTTGCAATCTCCTGATGTCCCACAGATGATGCAGTGTAGAGTGCATTGCCATATTCGCCTCCTTGTGCATTTACATCTGCCCCCTTCTCTATCAGCAGCTTGACAATCTCCTGATGTCCATTAGATGATGCAGCTTGGAGTGCATTGCCACATTCTGCTCTTGCATTTACATCTGCTCCCTTCTCTATCAGCAACTTGACAATTTCCTGGTGTCCTTTAGATAATGCAGCCAAGAGTGCATTCCTGTATCTCCCTCCTTGTGCATTGACATCTGCCCCCTTCTGTATCAGCAGCTTGGCAATTTCCCAATGACCATTCTCTGATGCAGCTTGGAGTACATTGCCATATTCCCCCCCTTGTGCATTTACATCTGCCCCCTTCCCTATCAGCATCTTGACAATCTCCTGATGCCCATTAGATAATGCAGCCCAGAGTGCATTGCCATAGAACCCTCCTTGTGCATTTACATCTGCCCTCTTATCTATCAACAGTTTGACAATCTCCTGATGTCCATTAGATGATGCAGCTTGGAGTGCATTGTTGCATCCCTCCACTTGTGCATTGACATCTGCCCCCTTCTCTATCAGCACTTTGGCAATCTTATGATGTCCCACAGATGAAGCAGTGCAAAGTGCATTGCCATAGAATCCTCCTTGTGCATTGACACCTGCCCCCTTCCCTATTAGCAGCTTGACAATCTCCTGATGTCCATTCTTTGATGCAGCTTGGAGTGCATTGCCATAGCCCCCTCCTTGAGCATTTATATCTGCTCCATTCTCTATCAGTCTTTCAACTTGATCTAATAGACCAAGAAATGATGCATAATGCAGTGAAGAGCCCTCTGGCTTTCTTTCAAAATCACTCCCTCTCCAGGGCACCTCTGGATCCCAAAGTTGTATCCATGTAACAAATGTTGCTCCATCAGGTTGAAAAAGATCTCCTATCAACCTCTTCATTATTTCTGACTTCCTGTCACTTTTTTCTGCATCTCTGGCATGTTTCACCCAATACTCTGCAGCATAACCAGCAAGCTGGAAGTTATGAACATTCCCATTGTTCAGACTTCCAGATGTAGTGAATTGCAACAGGTATACAAGGCAGCATTCAGCAATGAGGCAGCTAGCATCCCCTTCACTAAACTTGGCCTGTACTGTAACAAGATACTCTTTCACAGTGAAATGTGCCAATTTTATCTTTCCTACATGATATTAGTGAGAGTTTATTTTAAAGTGAGTATTGAGAAATCTTTTACCATTCATAACTGTCACAAGATCAGCACATACCTCAATCACTGATAACCTGTTCCACTTCTTTCCTGGCTGATATTTGGGCAGTTGGCCTTGCCCAACCTTATTAATTGCAACAGCTTCACAAATCTGGTCAATTGAAAGTGGCACTTTAGAAAAAGCAAGCCATTGCATGATTGTTAGAACAGCATCATGGTGACCAGGATCAAGCTTGGTAAAAAATTGTTGATATGATTGATTGAGATCTGGTGGTAGACTCTCCAATTGTGTTGTGACCTCATCAGGAGTGTTGCATTTATTCAATGCACTGAGTTGCATTGCCACCCATTGGAACCTACATACACAGATAGACCTTAGTGCACAACTTTGAGGATTATGATCATCCTTGACTTACATTCCACCAGCACCAGCAAGCAATGATTCCTTTATACTTGTCTGGATTTCTTTATTCCATAGCATCAGTCGTGCAGATTCTTTCATTCTTGAGTCAATGTATAGCTGGATGTCAGCATTTGTGAAGTCATCAAGATGGATAACTTCTCTCTGTTGAATCCTTGAAAGATGGTCAGTAATCTCAGGCTTGTCCCTGCTAGTTATCAACACATGCAATCTCCCCCCTCCTGCAGTTAACAACTTCTTCAGCCATGCAGCTACCTGGCCAATTTCATTGCACTCATCCAGTGCATCAATAATAATGAATGCCTCTGGTAAGTGTTGAATTGCAGAGCTGCAAATCCGCTGGACAACATCCCGTGAAGGCAAAGTAGTGCCAGAACCACAATTCTTGTAGGCTGTCACCATTATACCAGGTAATGTGTTAAGAAAAACACACAGCTGATAAGTAATGGAGCGAAGAAGACCATCATATGATTGCAGTGATGCTTGGGCATCTCTACTGTCAAAGAAGAAGTATGTGCAAGCAGTCTGAACAATAGACTCAATAATTGATGCACTGGAATTCATATAATCATGGACCTTCTGGTTAACTCAGTGGCCATACTTACCATAATATTGTCTTTCCACTTCCCGCTGGATTATCATCAACAAACCATCAGAATATCAAGCTTCTCATGACTCACGCTTCCCAATTAATTGAAGAACTGAATCTTCACTCTGTTTCCATCTTACAAAAATGTCTTCCTGGAAGATCCAGGATGCTGTATCCTCCAGGCGCTTCTCGAGTGCTCCATCATAATTGCTGGTGGGTACTGTCACAGATGTGGACAACCAAGAAAATATTTTCCTTTGTTCATCAGCTGGATAAAAGATGTGTCAGCTCTGCTTCACGTTATTGTGATGGGAGTTGAGGAAGAATAGCTTTAGAATAAGAAAATATTCACCCATGGTGGCAACAGTATCACGGACTTGGAGTAACTGTAACCGATGTCAATTTTCAATGGTATACAATCAGGATGAGGTGCCATCCAACCTTGATGTCATCCCGGACACCACGGACTTCATGGTGTGTATCAATAGCAACAACAAGCTTTATCATTGAATCAAGCGATGATCAGCGGCGGCTGTACAATCAATGACGATTCGACTCACATTAGCCTCAAGAATAATTCGATCCAGGTTGTCGTTGTGGCTTTTCAGCAAAGACGCGTTATCAGTGCTATTGAAAAACCGGACTAGCGTTCCACGAGATGCCGCCTGCTCCATCTCGGCCGTCAAGCTTTTAATTTCACTGACAGAAAATCAATCAGAGAGACCACTTGATGATTATGTCAAGACACGCACGCTTCCAGCTTCTCGAGAAAATCGACTACGTCCGCACTAGCTCGTTCGTCTTTCATCTTTGCGAAGATCGGTTGCAGATTTTTCATTCACGTAGCTAACTTTCCGAATCCCTCAACGTTGTCCGAGGTTTCCTGAGCGATCGTCTCGTTAGATAATCGACCACAACCATGGGGTGTTTTGCCAACGGACCTGAACCCTTTCAATGATTGTCAATAACCCCGACAATGCAGGTTTAACGCCCGGACCAGGAATATCGCTCGCGATCTTGAGTAATAACTTAAGCGCGTTCACGGCGGTATCTTTCGCCACAGAACGGGAAGTCACGGTAGGGGCAGTTTCTGAACGGGATGGAACGAGGTTTGAGGTTGGGGCTGCCACCGAGGTAGCAACATTGTGCGCAATGAGTGAAGCCGCTTCAGTTGCGGCGGGATCTGCGGGAGGCTGATTCGCAAGAGATGGCGTAGGAATCGGAGTTGGGTTCCTCGATGGCTGTTGCTGGACCAGACTGGAGTTCGACGAAGACGGCTGTGATCGTGGGGGCGTTCGCTTTCTGAACTTCTTGAAAGAGAATTTTGAAGATATAAATTTGCACATGATGATATAAAACAACAACAACAACAACAATAACAACAACCACCGCCCACCGCTCGTGCGGGATAGGGCCCTGGTTGCTTGCTGGTTGCTCATTCCGGCCACTACGAGGACAGGACTTTCGTTGCCGTTCGACAGGCTCAATTCCTGATACCGCTTTATGCGAGGTTTCCTACACACACACACACCATGACACAAACTTCACATGTCCCACTTGCAAGCCCTCCACCATTCAAGCCACGCACTCCGCTGCTGCTCCGGCCTCTCAGCAGGTGGCATCTATCCTCTTTCTTTAATGATGATGACGCCCCATTTCACCTGCATCGACGCCTTCCGAACAGAGCAGATTCAGCTGCATGTGCACGCTTTCGGCTACGCAAAAGGGATCTCTGTACCATCCACACCCTCCAATCCACTCACTCTGCTCTCACACTGTTGCTTGCCGCAACATCGTTGGTATTGCTGCAGATGTCGAAGAGCCTCATGGGGTTTTCACACGACATCCAAACTGTCACTCACACATCCAGCCCATTCAGCGCGACTATCGCCTCAACTTCCATTTTATCTATGACTACATACCCTGTCATTGGCGACAACACGTCGTTTTCCCTCAAAAGGCCTCGCGCTCCTTCGTCATCGCGTACATCGCCTGTCAGGCCCACAACCCGTAGTCGGATCACATGATTGTTGATTTTGGATAGTAATGGACTCTTTGCACGGTCAAGTACATACAGTATTGGTGGACTTTTTTGGACTCTCCATATCTACTTGGTCTATCGAGGCTTACTTTTTAGTATGTCCTTAGCTACTTATGTAGCGTAGGTAGATATCAATATAGTAACATAGTAACAGGTTCGAACTTGGCAAGAACACGAGGCTTCGATCTTGAAGTGACATGCACTGCCCGCCAGCCTGAGGACCAACTCGTGACCAATGCCCGTTTTAGAAAATAGTATTCATTTAGCCATTCGTACGGTGGCCATCCAAGAAAGAAGTCATCGGCCCATCTTTTAGGCATATATGCTCACCAATTTCTGCTCCAATGATCGTGATGAGTCCGACAATCGCAAGCGCTGTACACGTGATCTCGAGCACTCAGCAAGAGTTGAATTTGATTTCATTGACTCAACGCCATATTAATAGACGTTGCAGATAAGAGCGATATTTACGCTCCACTTGCTCCCTAACAGCGTTTCTCAGTTTAGCTAACTTACAGCCAACCTTTACCCCGACAACCTGGCACCCGCCCTCTACCCACTTCCCCGCCTCTGTACCTTTTCCCACAACAATCATCTGCAGACACACCCGTCTCCACTTTCGTCTCATCCAGGTGATTCTGCGACTATCGGTCCCTCCTCAGCGATGCTCGAAGTACTTAGATATCCAGCCGTGGGCAAACGAACTCGTCAAACCACTCGCAAGAACCTGCTATTTCGAGGCTCTCGTCTCCAAATACTCCTCCAAATCTAACAGACGCAAAAATGGGAGTGTACTAAGCAAAATCTATCGACGTACCCCGTGGTCTAGGTTTGAGGTTCAAGTTTCGTGGAGATCCTAAAAAGTACACCTTTCAACTTCACCCCCAAAGCAACGCTAACCAAGCCCCTCCTATGTAGACTCCCCAAACCCCATCAAACCTAATTATGGGTGACCTACCTATCCCCCAATGCACACGGCTGGTCCAAGTATGCCTCCCCAACGACAAAATGTTGGAAACTCTATCCGGGTCTCTTCTCGCACCAGGGGTACTACTGCCCTTGGTTGGTTGAGGGGGGGGGAAGTGCGAGTACGGAAGATGTGGGGCGAGGTTGTGGATGAGTTTACCGGAGTATTCGAGGTACCACCATGAAGGGGATAGGGAGGTTGAAGAGGGTGTTGAGGGGTTGTTCGCGGGGGGATCAGAAGGTGGGGTATCGTCAGGCTATAGCCATATCTTGATGTGGGTTTTCGTGTTCTGGATTTCGCGTTTTTTGTCCCAATTCTTCTTCCCCTGTAGGTATATTTCGGAGGAACTATTTCCTCAAAGACCTCTGAGACATGCTCCCCGGACACTACGCGTCAGTACTTGTGCTCTTTATGTTTGATATTCGAGCTACCACTAGAACTAACACCACCACCACCGACTGTCAGTGTAAACCTTCCTCGACCAACGCGTGTTCGAGTCACTCATACTGACCGTTTTCAGTTCAACGTACGGCGCTCGGTTGTTCGGTTCTTGAGTTTGTGCGTCTTTGTTTGTTGTTTATTTGATTATTCGTATCCGTTATCGTTTCGTTCGGTCATTTCATTTGTTCATCTGTTTCGGCGTCGCTTCCTTCTAGCTGCGTCTTTCATTCGTTTGTCCGTTCACGACGCGCAGGCCCATTTCCTCCGCAAGCTCAGTTATTACTTCCAACTGGACTCCCTCTTTTTTCTGTATCCTATGTAAGCCCTCACCCCACTACCCCACTCCTTCCCCTTTTCCGCCTTCCCCGCCTCCCACCGGCCCGGGTGTCACCTGACTCTTATTGGTTCGTTCAACACAAAAACTGGGATTTTATCGTACTCCTGGGCCATACCACCCCGTCTCCGCACCGCGTATGCTTGCAAAAAATACCGGACCAGAAAGCAAAGGTACCTTGATCAAACGATATCATCCCATTCTTTCTTTTCAGTGCAGCGGCGAGTACAAACGCTGCATCTTTCTCGATACGACATGCGAGTGCACAGAAGAAGGAAGAATCCGCGGACTCAATAAATCAAAGCTCAAAATACTAGGACCAGGCACTGCAAACACGATCCCCTCCTCGTCAAACGCTGGCTCTTCCGGGGGTGTTGGCACGGAGCCGAGTGAATTCGAGGAACCAGGGTTGGGATGTTCGTCTGTTAGTTCAAAGTACGTTTCTACTTCCTCTCAATCAACGCACTAATGGAAACAACTTGAAACTCGTAGTGCGCCTTCAGCGAAGGCATATACGCTGACCCGCCGATTGCTCCACTTCAACACCAAAACCAACACATCAGCAACAGCACCCGAATCGGACGACGGGAACGCCAACGTTTATTACGAGTTTAACAGTAACATTTCCAACTCGCATGCAAGTTCAAGTTCGCATCCACACCTCTCTTTACATATTTCTGTCCACCCCCACCCTCATTCCCAATCCACATAACACACCAACGCTCCCGCTCCAACTCCAACTCAGTCGCAACAGACCCCGGGCCACTCGCCTCCCCTCTAGACGGGAGCTTCACCAGCAGCGATAGCCACAGCCAGAATCACAGTCGCGGCACGAGCCTGCTTGTGAGCGAAGGGTACAACTCGAGTGAGAGTCTCCTCAAGTATGCCGCTGGTCACGGTCACGGTCTTGGCGGTGAGGAGGGATATCTAACACGTCATGATCATGGTGCTGGCGTTCGGTGCCGATGTAGCAGGACACTGGTGCCGTGTCTAATCATGGATATGGGCGTCAGTGTCGGCGCAGATATGGGCGTTAGCGTCATTTCGATCTAGATGCGATCGCACGGGCAGGGGAGAGACTGAGTTTGATTGGGGATATGACTCGGTCGCTTCTTACCCGGGCTGGGCTGGCTCCTCGACGGTGTCAGTGTTAGACATCAGACGTCGGTTTCGAAACCTCTTTTCTCATCTCATCTCATTTCCTTTCCTCTCGGCCTTTCCTTTCTCCTTCCTTCGATCATCCCCTAGCCCCACACGCCGCATCCCACGTTAACGTAAACCTCCTAAGTCCAATAAACACTCAATAATGAACGCAAAACGAAAAACAAACTTGAACTTCAAATTTTGTCAAAGGACTTACTTGGTACTCACCTCAACTGCGACGAAGCACGAGATACGATGTACAGAATACGAAATTTAAATGATGGAATGGGGATTTCCGAGTAGGATGATGAGAATGCCCCACCGCCACTTTGCCTTTTCCCTTCACCTCACATTTACAATTCGAGACAAACTGGAAGTCCGGGCCCAGCGGGGACACCCGCGCGCGCGTCTTTCTAGAATCACCAATCAACGTCAACGTCCAACTTTGTTTTTGGGGATTTCTTTGCCTGCGGCAAGTAACGCTCTATATTCTAATCTTAGCGCTGAGTGAACGAGTTGAATTTCAGACATTACGATGATGATCTCGGATGTATGATGTATGACGTATACTGACGAAATCGATTTTCGATTTACGATGTTCGATTTCGAATCTGATCGTATAAGAAAACGTCATAGTATACTCAGGCTGCGCAGTGTCGTTTGCATTTTACATCGTTTACACCCCCACTCCGAGATATCGACACGTGAACAAATTGAGGGACGAGAGACGAGGGGGACGCCGCAGGTGAAAAACCTGGTCAGGGGTTCATAACCATAGTCTTGCTTCGAGTTGTCCCCGTCCCTGTTATGCGTATGCAGGGGCAGGCAAGACGGCTTGGCGGCACCGTTGGAGTGTAACTGTGATTGACGAACGATCGTAGACCGTAGACCGTAAACCGACACCCTGCAGGCACAACCCGCGCGGATTCGGATCTAAAATTGCGCAGTGTCAGTATCGCGGGAGAACGTGTTTTTTTGGCGATGAGCTGGTTGGGCCCGGGCTTTGGGTATGTCGTGTTGGTGTCAATACCGATAACGGTAAGTGGGTAATATCAGGATAGCGAAGTTTGAGAATTTGAACTTGAAGTTGAAACGAATATGAAATTACATATACAGTGCGGGAGACTCGAGATTCGACCGTCAGGCTGCCAGGGGACTTGGAATGACCGTGGAATGGGAATTGGAACTGGCGTCAGTTGACAATAATATTAGTGGTTTTTGATACCGTCCGGACGATGTAAAGACTGGCAGGTAATACGCCTCGCGGTACCATATGGGGGAATTCGCAAGCGAAGAGGATTCCTATTAGAGAGTATTCGCAACCAAAATTTTGCAACCGTAAAAGGAAATTTTCGTCGAATACAAGCTCCTGATTGGCTGAGGGCCATCAAAAAATTGGTTGCGAATACACCCTATTTACAAACCTAAATCCAGATTCGGACACGCTAGTGGAGTACTAGCCACAGGCAATGATGGTGGATTCGCAATTCATTGAAGACTCGGAGCAGCTGCTGCAGGAACTTGCACCGAAGCCTAAAGGGGGCCAGGTCAGTGAGAAGTTGAAACTTCTTGACATCCACAGTGCCACTCTGGTGGGGTCCTACTACTAGTCACAACTTGTGATATGCCAGTTCCCCATGCTGTCATGCACCACCACACCTCCCCATTACCCACTGGAAGCCCCTGCTGCACAGTGATGAGCTATTGTTCACTGTCTGACTTGCAGGGGCTGCATGTAGTGGATGTGGGGGAAGTGAGAAGGCAGTAAGGCAGGTGGCCATCATAGGCCCTCCTCATTGTCAGTGTGTGTCAGGGGACCACCTGACGAGGTCTACATCCGCGCGCAACCTTTCGTGAGTACTTGCGACCACCTACAAACACTCACAAACATCTCACGAACACTCGTGAACATCCATGAACACCTACAAAGTCCTACGAACACCTATGAAGCTCATGAAACACCTTCGAAGTACTTCGAACTGCTTCGAACAACTTTGAATGACTTCGAACAACTTTGTACGGCTTTGGACGACTTCCTACCACTCCACACCTTGCCTACAACCACCCCCTGCACTTCGATGATGGCGCCAAAGCTATGGAACACCGCTTGAACTCATTTAGAGATAGCAGAACAACTGTTGATGCGCCCCTGATGTGTGCTCACTTCCCCCGTCTCGCTTCCACATGCAGACAGGTTTATTTTACTTTGTCACATGGTTTCTTGTACATAGTCACACCCTTGCAGGGAAACACCTTAGACTTTTCTCTTTGGTTTTCCCTTGCAAGGTGTGTAGTATTTCTTGTATAGTTAGCTTTATCTAACACTTTGGTTTTCCCTTGCAAGCATCGCATGATATTTGCGCTGATCGTAAGGTTGCCCTTACAGAAGAAAAGTCTCCTCTTTGGTAGACTGAGAGTAGCCAAGATTTCTGACAGTTTGCAACCGACATCGCACATGTTCCAAACGTCGCGAACATCAGCTATCTATCCCTCTACCCCCTTTAAACCTCAATACCCTCATCAAATTGCCGCAATGAGTACCAAAACTACTGACAAACGAGTGGTGCAACTCGAAGAAATGTTCACAAGGATGTCTGAAGCCATAAACCGAATGACTCTCCAATTTTACGAGGTGATATTGGGTACCCCGAAGTCTGCAGATGTAAATCTATTACCAAGTGTATCTAACCCTACTTCCAAGACCTTGCCACTCACACCTCATGAATGTGACCTACCAGCTGTTCCTCCAAAAACATCCCATGAACCCTCAACTCACATTAAGCCAGCGAATCCCAGCGAATTTTTGGGCGATTGTGCAAAAGGTTGCGCCTTCCTCAATTCATGGAATCTTTACTTTGCGCTCGCGCCGCTCCAATTCGCCGATGACCATGCGAAGATTATGTGGGCGCTCTTGTTCATGAAGAGCGAACGAGCATCGTGCTTCGTGGATCAAAAGATGCGAATGTACAATGTGGTGGGAAGCCTCACCTACACAACGTGGCAAGAGTTCACACAAGAGTTCGTCACCGAATTCTGTCCCGAGAACAAGGTCCAAATGTCGTGAACAGATCTCGAGACTGCAACATATTTCCAAGGATCGCACACGGTCAACAAGTATGTTGACAGTTTCAAAGAGATTGTGGACAAGGCTTGTTCTTCGAGGGCTCACACATTGTCCTCAAATTTTGTCAAGGCCTAAATGCGAAGATTCAGGACCACGTCGCCTGCCTCACACAGGGATGCCCCTCTGACGAAATTCCGCAACAGTGGTATGACACTGCGATCCTCTGCGACGAGAATTGCATTGCGAACGCTGCGTTCACATCCTCCCCATGAACTTTGCAACAGTCTGATACGCTGCTGTCAATGGGTGGCATTCTTCAGAAGCCAATCACGACGTTCCCAAGAGCACATCTGGTTAGCGCCCCTCATTCTCTCCCCATGCCAAGTGCCTCTAGTGCGCAACACCCCAAAGACACAACAGCAATTGTATGCTTCTGATGTGGCCAACCTGGACACCTATGACCTGATTGCCTGAAGCATTTCGACATTCGCTACCTCAGTCTCAAGGAGCGCCAGGCTTTTGCAGAGGACGAGTTCACGGCACTAGACGTTCGCGTCGCCCATGAGGGGCATGATGATGTGATTGAGGAGGGTTGTGAAGACAAGGTGAAGGAGGCAGAGTTGGGTTTTGGCATGGGCAACGAGTGATGAGTACGCACCTGTTGTCGACTAAGAATCGTTTCGCTGTATTGTCAGTAGAAGAAATGACTGAATTAGATTTCATTTCATCGACTGATAGTGCGGAGAATGATGCCCAAGCCATACCACAACCCCTTCACCCTGTTCAAACATCACAGACGCTTGTTTTGGCGCTTACGACTACACTGACATCGTCGCCATCGTCATTGACAACTTTGCGATATTCGCACTTTCGTCGATGTCCAAACTGGGAGAAACGCCTCCCCAATCGCTTTGTCGTCATGTCAGCCATCAGCGATAATTCTCTCGAGCTCAGTGTCACATTGCAAACCACCCACACTGGTGAGGTCTTCTCAACCACTGCCCTTCTCGACTGTGGAGTGACTGACCAATTCGTGCACTCCGACTTTGTGAAATGCAATCACATCACTACAAGGTTGCTAAGTCGGCCCATCCCCATCTACAACGTGGATGGTACACCCAATGAGGCAGGTAGCATCACTGAAGTCGTCGAAATGATGCTGCAATATCGTGACCATTCTGAAAAAGCGATTTTTGCAGTGACTGGCATTGGAAAGCAGGACATCATCCTAGGACTCACCTGGCTTCACAAGCACAACCCCAAAGTCGATTAGAAGTCAGGAGAGGTCAAGATGAGTTGCTGCCTGAATCACTGTTGTACCTGTCAAAACGAAGCGAATGTGGAGCGAAAGGAGCCCCTTGTCAAGGAAGCGAATATTTGCTCATGTTGCACAGGCCCAATGCCCGAGCCTGACGTGGAGATGGAGGATATTCCTGACCTCAGTGACGCTTCCGATGACAAGGAGGAGGAGGAAGAGCCCTACACTGGTGAGGATGCAATGGAGGAGGATGACCGATTATTCACCACGACAATACCTTGCGAAGTGGAATTCATTCGCGCATCATCAAACATCTTGCAGCGTCTCATGGAGGCATTTCACAAGAATACTCAACCAAAGACGTTCCACGAATCAGTGCCCACTCACCTCCAAGACTTCGAAGACCTTTTCGCGAAATCTTTGTTCAATTGTTTGCCTGATTGGAAGGTCTGGGACCACATGATCAAACTAATACCAGACTTGAAGGCTTCCAACTGCAAGGTGTATCCTCTTGCTCTGAATGAACAGGTCGAGCTGGATGAGTTCATCCAGGAGAACCTCACAACAGGGCGAATTCAACCATCAAAATCACCCATGGCATCGCCTGTCTTCTTCATCAAAAAGAAGGATGGATTGCTTTGTCTTGTACAGGACTATCGCACACTCAACTCCATCACAATCAAGAATCGCTATCCTCTCCCCCTTATCTCTGAACTGGTAAATCAACTTCACGGCACAAAATTCTTCACCAAGCTCGATGTGCGATGGGGGTACCAAAATGTTTGGATGAAGGAGGGTGACAAGTGGAAGGTGGTGTTTTGTACTAATCGCAGTCTCTATGAACCCTTGTTGATGTTTTTCGGACTCACTAATTCTCCCTCCACCTTCCAGACAATGATGAATGACATCTTCCAGGACCTCATCATGGAAGGCGTGGTTTGCGTATACCTCGACGACATCCTCATCAAACAAAGGGCATCGAGGAGCATCGCTGCGTTATGCGACTGGTCCTAGAGCGACTCTGACAACACAAGCTCTTCCTGCGACATGACAAATGTGAATTCGAATAAACGACGATCGAGTACCTCGGACTCATCATTTCGGCAGGGGAGATTCGCATGGACCCCATCAAGGTAGTAGGAGTGACAGAGTGGCATACTCCAACTATGAAGAAGGAGGTACAGTTGTTCTTAGGATTTGCAAACTTTTATCGGCGCTTCATTGAAGGTTTTTTGCACCACGTGAAACCCCTCTTCGAACTCATGAAAAAGGATTGGAAGTGGAGCTGGGGAGAGGAGGAGCAACAGGCGTTCGACGAAATCAAGGATCAGATTACGTCTTCTCTGATATTGCATTTCGCTGATGATTCCAAACCTTTTCGCATCAAAGCAGACAGTTCCGATTTCGTGACAGGCACTGTCCTCTCGCAGCAGTTGGACGATGACCTCAAGTGCCATCCGATTGCCTTCTACTCGAAATTGCTCAATGCAGTCGAACGGAACTACGAGATTCACGACAAGGAGATGTTAGCAGTGATGAGATCGCTCGAGGAGTGGAGACACTTCCTTGCACAGCACAAGGTGGAGATTTGGACGGACCACAAAAACCTTGAGTACTTCATGACTGCGAAGAAACTGAATCGCAGGCAGGCGCATTGGTTGCTCTATTTATCTAGGTTCGATTTTGTAATGCACCATTGCCCTGGGAAGAGCATGGTAAGTGTGATGCCTTGTCGCGTTGGGCTGACCACAGTCCTGGCGCTGACAACAATCACAACATCACCCTACTCAAACCGGAATTTTTCGCAGCACATGCCCTCGAAGGAATGACCGTCGAAGGGGTGGAAAGGGACATACTTCAAGAAATTTGCAAGGGGGTTTGAGATGGGGAGGATGCGGTGGTATTAGCAATGAAGGAATTCGACGAGTCAAAGGGCAAGATGTTGAGGAATTCGGAGTGGGTGAAGGAAGGTGGGCTGTGGAGGTTTCGTGATTGCATCTACGTTCCTCTCATCGCAGACTTACAGTGTCGGATCGTCAAACAGCATCATGACTCTCAAATTGGGGGACACTAAGGCATGACACGGGTTACCCCCGGGTATATTTTGGTCAACCCCTACCCATACCCGTGAACACCGTACCCGTACGGTAATGGGTGCGGTGTTTCCGCGGGTTTGGGTGGGTTTACTATGGGTCTGAGCGGTTTTCACTCGGTTTTCTACAGTTTTATCATAAATATATATAATTAAGCTACAAAACTCTCCACTCGCATTTGTAGCGAGGGAGGGGGTCGGTGTCGGCATCATCACCCAGAACATAAAACCCCCCCACTCACATTTGGAGCGAGGGAGGGGGTCATCGTCGTCGTCATTGCCCAGCACAGGAAAAACCCCCACTCACATTTGCAGTGAGGGGGGTGGGTCGTCATCGTCGGTGTCATTGTTCAGATCAGAAGAACCCCCCGCTCGCGTTTGGAGCGAGGGGGGGTCATCGCTGTCATTGTTGCCCAGCACGTCGTTGTTGTCACCTAGGATAGAAGTAGAACCCCCTCCACTCGCGTTTGCAGTGAGGGAGGGGGT
>QMFE01005279.1:0-23981 GCA_003314665.1 Tricholoma sp. MG77 | reverse complement strand
GTAGGGAACTATATATACCTGGGGGTTGTCCCCTTACAAGTACTCCGTTGACTCGGACTCCGAGTCTACGATACGACCTCTAAGCCACTCATTCAGACTATTCATGTCCACATTCAATCTGAACTGCTGGATATTCAATGAAGATTACAAAAGCGTCTTCCCGATCGAGATTGCGTGTACCAAGACTGTCGGCACTCTCAGGAATGCAATCAAAGAAGATCAACGCGTCGCCTTCCAACACGTCGATCTGCGCAACCTTGATCTCTGGAAGGTTTCCGTTTTTATCGACACCTCTCTAAAGCAAAACGTCAATAGGCTTTGCCTGCAGAATGAAGAACCACTATTATCAGGAACAAAGTTGTCGAAAGTCTTTTTGGATGAGCCGGAGGACGAGCACGTCCATATTGTAGTGCGACCTCCGCCTACTGGTACGTTCGAGTGGCTTATTTGTTATATTACTTCCTGACTTCAGCAGTGACACGCCCAGCGCAAGAAGTCCTTGAGCTTAATTGTTTCGTGCTTGGCGATTCTGCCAACAATACGTTTCCTGTCAAAATTGCAAGAACAGGGTCTGTTGGCGACCTCAAGAAAGTCATCAAGACTGAGAAGAATCCGAAATTTGACCACATCCTCTCTGACGAACTTGTTATCTGGAAGGTTGACATCACCTGCGACTGAAGTCTTCCAGAGACCATTCACGAGCTAGGGCTCACGGATGAAGGATCGTTGTTGCCGGTTGATGAGTTATCTGAGATCTTTGTGGATCTTCCTGCTCGAAGGCACTTGCACATCGTCATGCGACGTCCTGGTGAGTTTGAGCCTCTGGTCGTCATCATCATTCTGACAATCCATGCTCCCGTCTTATTTTCCATCTGGTTTCTACCCCTCATCTTCTATCGTGTTTTGTCATGGTAATCTCCCGTTTCTTCTTATGGCTCTGGCTCTGTCGCCTTTAATTTTGACGGAAAACCAGAGTCTTCTCTTGTTCCGCTTCACACCCCTCAAAATGACCTTGGTAATCGCCGGCGTGCACGGAACGACAACCTACCAGATGGGTCTCCCTCAACTCTCGGGGAACCTTCTGAATTCAAGAAGCATCAGCAGTCACCCATCGCATTTCACTTTAATCGTCCTCCTTCAGCTGCGGCGACGATACCTGTTACACTTCATCATTCCATATTTGGCCAGTTCGTTGATGACTGTAAGACTCATATACCCACGAAAGAGGATAATGACCTGGCTTTTGCCTTGTCATCTGTGATGTCTGAGTTATATGACAACGAGAATGATCGAGCAACTGCGTTCCGAAGTGTCCTTTATGACCATGGTATTGTTATACAGGAGACATTTCTGGAGGGGACTAGATGCCACACTGACAGCGACATACAGTGTAACCGCATACGTTACCTCATTCTTGAAGTCAAGATGGAAATTGGGTCTAAATGCGCCGAGCCTCTGTTCCAAGCAATTTGGTACTACCAACGATCCATGAAGCAGGTATCGAACGACAATCCGAGCTCTTCCCTTCCTTGTCTTTTGGTATTGCTGTTTGGTACGTTCGTCAATTACCTGGTTTGTGAGATGTGCTGAACCCAATGCGGGCAGGTGTGCATATTGGTTTTGCAGGCGCAACCTTTACAGATCGCCCCAACATGCAGGTCCTATCTCCCATCTTACCTTTTTATTGGCACCATACTGATCTAGAAGAGCGAATGATGGTTGCGCGTACACTTGGTGCTCTCAAAGATGCCATCCGCTTGCTGCAACACTATTATGAGCATGACTTTCCAACAATCAATATACTTCCCCCTGCTTCTCGACCAGACCCTTGTTTCCCACACCCATCTTCCTATGTCTCGCTCAGTGATTCTACGACTCGTTGCTTTAAGTATGTCAAGCATATACCCCGGAAGCTCATTTTCTTCGGTCAGACTGATGGCAGCGAGCACATTTGCATCAAGTTTGTCCGTTCCTACTCGAAGGAAGCACATACAATCTGTCATTCGGTGGGATGCGCACCAGCGCTGAGGGGGTTTCAACGTATACCTGGAGGATGGGACATGGTGGTTATGGATATCATCAGCCTTGACTACGGTTACCCCAATACATCAACTCCTTACCCATGTCAGCAAGAAATCGAGGGGAAACTAGTTGCTCTTCACCAAGCGGGTTACGTCCATGGCGATATTCGTGATGCTAACTTGATGGTGAGGAAGGATGGTTATCCAGGGTTTATGCTCATCGACTTTGATTGGGCGGGGGAAATTGGGAAGGCACGATATCCAATTAATGTCAACATCAACTTGAAAGAGGATGGGTCTGTTAAGCGTCCGGCAGGGGTATATGACGGCGAGCTTATCAAATCTGAGCATGATATAGAGATGCTGCATAAAATCTTTACAGGAAGTGTTCGCTGCACAACTCTCTACTAGTACCAATTACTTGTAACTATCAGCATATCAAAAGGATATCTATTTGTTCATGGAACTTAGCGCGTTCAAATTGTTACTTGAGTCAGAAGCCACAGGTACATAGTGTCAAACTTGCGTAAGTAAAGTTGAAGTTGAGTCATAAATGTTGAGTCACATGTATGTTGATATTCAGCAATTTATTACACCATACCTTTTTCTCGTACTTCCATCTCCTTTACTGTGTGTTTGGTTCTCAGCCAGCATCTGACACGTTCGAGATTGGATTAATTGCGTGCCTTTTGTCAACTCCTCGGATGATTGTATACCGTAGGATTCTCTGTACTCGCCTCATCCTCAAATTCCACAGACACATTGAGAAGACTAATTCATGGCGCTTTCACTCAACCCATACCTTGACGAGCAGAACTGGCAGCCGATTTTGGATGAACACGAATGGGGACGAATGACAACCGACTTGCTGCAGTGAACGAAGACAACTGGAACTCGCGGGTGCTTGCAACAAACGAGGGCGAGGAGCACAGCTAACAGCCGATTTGGATGAACATGAACAGGAACAACGACAACGGGGACTCGCGGATTGCTCGCAGTGAACGACAAGGGTGTCAAGCGGATCTAACAGCTGATACGGGAACGGGAACGATGATAGCTGGAACTTGCGGGTGCTTGCCACAAACGAGGGCGATGAGCACAGCTAACAGCCGACTTGGAACGTGAATGGGGACGATGACAATAACGACTTGCTGCAGTGAATGACGAGGGCGTCGAGTGGATCTAACAGCTGATACGGGAACGGGAATGATGACGACTGGAACTCGCGGGTGCGTGTAACAATGAGGGTGATGAGCACAGCTAACAGCAGACTTGGATGAACATGAATGGGGACGACGACAATACGGACTTGCTGCAGTGAATGACGAGGGCGTCGAGCGGATCTAATAGCTGATATGGGAACAGGAACAACGACGACTGGAACCCACAGGTGCTTGCAACAAACGAGGGCGGTTAGCACAGCTAACAGCCGACTTGGATGGGCACGAACAGGGACGATCACATGAGATGACAACAACAGCAAGAACAGTAACAGGGATTCGCGGGCGCTTCCAGCGAACAACGAGGGCGACAGGCGGATCTAACAGCCAACAGGGACAAATGGGAATAGGCATAACGACAATGGGAACTTGCTAGTGCTTGCAGAAAATGGCGAGGGCAACAAGCAGATCTAACAGCTGACAGTGACAAACTGGAATGACAACAGGGACTTGCAGGTGCTTGCAGTGAACAACGAGGGTGACTGGCAGATCTAATACCCGACCAGGGACGAATGGGAATGGGAACGACAACGGGGACCGTGTGAATGGTGACGACCACAGGCCAGGGCCGAAAATGCAGCCCCGAGATGCTTCAACGCATGTGAACCCGGGTCGATGGCGCTGGACACAACGGAACAAAGGGGACGAACTTGCTGCTGCGGTACGCGATCTTGATTTACGAAGGGCTGGGGAGTCTGCGAGCCTGTTTGCGTGGGCGGAGAAGGAGCGGGACACCTCCCTGGGGGTGTACACACCATCAGCTCCAACAACACTGCTGCTCCTCCTCCGTCCCCCTCCCAAACAACTACTTCCCCGCTCTCGCCCTCGCACCTCTTCTACGCAGTCCCAGTCCCAGAAGAATCAGAGGATGATGCTAGGCCTAGGCCAACGATGTGCCTCCAGCACCCAGCCTTACATGCACCACCATGAATGGACCATGTCCTCTTCCATCCCCGCTGTGTCCTATGCTCCAGTGCAACAACTCGATACTACATGAAGTCGACACTTCATTGTTTAATGAGAGCTTCGGGTTCCGCTCTGCATCTGGGTTTGGCTCCCAACGTGACCAAGGTGGACAGGGACACGGCCAGGGACAGATGGACTTTGGGTGTTTTGGGGAAATACCGCCGAATGAACGACCTGGCAGTAGTATGTACTAACTTATCCGGTAGCCTTCAGTAGTTTAATTCTGATAAGCTGCGGAATCTAATGATGTATATGTGATACCATCTGTCCATCCAAGGTTACTCTGACATGTAATGACAATGACCATCTCCCAGAGAATGTTGGTAATTGCCTGTAAACCTTGGTTTTTCTGGGAAAACTTCACTGTAATTACTATCTGCGACAATTTAAGTCTTTCTGACTGTGATTGCAGAAAGTACCAACACTACCGTCCCTTATAAAAGCTGGCACCATGGGTGACTTTTGGTCATTCTTCTGCTTCTGATCTGCAATGTATTTCTTGGAGGCCTTCCCAAGTTGTCCCATCTGTGTAACTGTTGACAACTGTCATCTTCCTGGCTGTGATTGTAGAAACTGCCAATGCTACCGTCCCTTATAAAAGTTGGCACTGCAGGTGAGTTTTTGTCATTATTTTAGTATTGTTCCAGAATAATCACACTTTGGATTCATGATCAATACATGACACATATGTTCAGCATCTGATTGGGTGGTAACATAGTTAGGGATTGTGAAATTCTGAGGGCTCTGGTGAAATTCACAAACGCTGCCGTCCCTTAAATTACATTTTCAGACCGTATGTAAGAGTTGCATAAATTATGGATTTTTTGCATATTTTAAGGCCTTATCTGGCCTTAACCTTTTCGGCCCAAAACCCAGATGAACATGTGGACTTCAGGGATAAAGTGATAACCGATATGGAACAATGACCATGAGTCCAGGGAGTGTGGGAGACAATAAATTGAAATATAGACTGTCCTTTTGTTCTAATATTTGCTAAAATCATGAAAATCACAAAATATTGCAAAGTATCATGCAATGTGCCTTGAGATGATGTGAGCTTCATCAATATAGCCAAAATGTGGTTCATTGAAGTCGATTATGTAAGGGGGAAGTGATGGGAGGTGTGCAACATATCAGGGTCCATGCTGAAGTGTGTGAAATAGGATTGAAAAATGCAAAATCTTCGAAAATGTCCAAAATTTGATCAGAAGCTTGCAAAATGGCTGAAAAAGGTTTGAAAGGTGCTGAAAATAGATGCAAAATAATTGGGGAATGATCACAAATGTTTGTGGCTGTGCATTTACTATCTTTGAATCTGCTAAATTGATTTCAGAGCTTGTACTGCAAAGTGGACCTATCAGCATGAGGTTGTGCAATCAAAATACAGTGATGGACTATCTACTCTTGATAGTGAGGAAGAGAATCAGAAAGGGCTATACCAGCAAGTTGCAGCAAATGTGCAAGCTTTATTTGTTCCTTCAAAATGGTCTTGATGAAAATGTGGATCCTGATTTTCTCCTCAATGACTTGACTAATTCATCTATGTTTAGAATTGAAGTTATTGAACCAATAACCTTGCTCATCCATGCATTGAAGAACTAGTGATCCAATTCTACTATACTGGTGACAATGTGTTGGCCCATACCTTTCCTGAGGATTTTGACAAGGAAGTGCCAGTACATGCCATCACTTTAGTAATGACCTGTGTTTGTATCCCTCTACCTTTTGAATGCATTACTGGCTTATGATTCATAGATCTATAATTGCCTTGTGGAATGGCTCACAGGGATTCATGAAAAATGGAGCTTAGCATACAGTTCCATCCACAATGCCATGCTCAACATTACCGAAAAAGTCCTGTTCAATGACTATCATGGCACAAAATTCAATGACCTCCATTGTAAATGGGCATGGAAGGGAATGTAGGCCAATGTTTGCTGTCTGAGGATTTATTATTTAATGCTGCTTTACAGGAGAATTCTGAACTGATTGAAATGGCAGCCTCCTAACAACCATGGGATCTGCATGGCACTTGATTGAGATAACTGGGATGCTCCAAGTAGGCTATAGCAGGGGTTAGGGGAACCTGTGTGGGTTATGGGTATGGGTAGGCATGGGTACAAGTACAGGTCATGATTTCCATGACCTGTAACCTGTGCCTACCCCTCACCAAGAGGGACAGCAAGAGCAAAATCTAAAATACATACATAGTAAATTACATGATATACAACTATATACCTACTTAACAAATAAAAAGTGGGGCAAACCCATCTTAGAAGGGGAAATGGGAGGCTTATATACCCCCAGGTGCACTGACCATTTGGTCTGGTGTGCACATCACATTTTTGTTGATTGTTGACACATTATTTATCTACCTTTGTACTTTGTCATGGTATCATCGACAACACCTCCTCTGTTGTCAATCATCCACCTACCACCATCATCACCCACTCCTTCAACCCCCACTGCCCCACTGCCATGCCCCTCAACATGCCAAACATAGCCACAGCCAATGGACAGAAAATGGGCCCAAATGCCAATGTATGGTGTTTGGGCCCCAGGAAAGTTTTTTTTTCTTTTTACTAACTACTTTGATTTCATTTTTAGGTTATAAGCATCTTGTAACAATGGGACCCCATTACCCCACCCTACCCCACCACTGTGAGCCCCTGCTCACAGGGTGGTGAATGGCAGGGTGACAACCAACCAGCAATGACAGGGACAGACAAAGAATAGCCAACAACAGCAACAACAACAGCACAACAGATGACCCAGATATCAGCACCAACACCCAATGAGGGGACAACCCAACACACACCAGCACCAGCACCCCAATTACAAGGGATGACAGGAATGGGATGGGGAGGGTGACAGCAACAACAAGGGAATGGGAATGACACCACCAGCAACACCAACACAAGCACTGCCCATTGACAAAAACGATGACAAGCGATTAGCACCCCCCTGTTACGTTCCATTCTGTTCCTCAGATTTAATCCATTCCATGGACTCTGACTTACTTTCCAATCCTATATTTAGTTTTAGCTACTTCATCATTTCTGATTATCCTCATGGATTTCTGTTTGTCATTTCGTACTTCACATCTACTATGAGTATTTTACCTCAGGCCCTGATCGGATGCCTGATGCCCGCACCTAACTAGTATATGAATGTAGTTACCTTTGCTTGTAAACTCCAGTTCAAATATTGATTAGTTCAAATCTCCTCCTACCTTGTTTTGCTCTCTCTTGTCTCAGACTTGTTTTCGGTCCCCGACTTGATTCCTGCTCACTACGAAATCTGGAACACTGGCAACAAGTGAAGGGCACAACTTCTTACAAGTTGAAGCCAAGTTCCTTCTGTTCCCTTACATTTGGTATTATGCTTGGTCCCCATTCAGGCTTCCAATAGGATCAGTATTTAACAGTATATTTGAACTCCCACTTCATTGTTGCTTATTTCGTGTCCCAAACCCAAGCTAGGACATGTCAACGGACAACTCAGAATTCCTGCCGCACAGCAACTCACAGAATTTCAGCTGTTTGAAGATCAGTCCTTAGCCCTCCTCGACTTTCCTCTACATTTGGCCAATCATCATGACCTTCTAATATCTTTCAACAAATTGGTTCTGGTGCACCATCTATTAGTGCAAACATAATGTCTCCAAGAGATAATACGTCTACTCCAGGTCAACCCCGCACCCCTACTCCTTTAGAATATATTGACAATCCTTTAGACCAAGACCAACCAGAAGGTAATCCAGGTGACGATTTCGGTGACCCACCAGACCCCGGTGAAGATCCCAATCCTGGTGACCCCGATGATAATGACCCAGACCCTAATGACCCCCCCAATCCTCCACCAATCGACAATTGCCCTGAAGGTGACAGATTCATCAAAGCCATCATGCAGCTTTCAGGCAGTCTCAGAGATCTCCGATGAGACCCTGCCCCAAAGTCCGAGAAAATCAAGGTTAGAGAGCCTGATACATTTGATAATTCTAACCCTTGGAAACTCCGTGACTTCCTTGTTTCTTGTAATCTTCATTTTAGGGATCGTCCTCAGGTCTTTGCTTCTGATGAGAAAAGGATTTTGTTTATCCTTTCTTATTTTAAAGGCTCAGCACTCAGTTGGTTTGAACCAGGGCTTAATGACCCGACAAACTCCGCACATTGGATGTGGAATTATCAAGCCTTCCTTAGCAAGCTTGAAGACAATTTTGGTCCACACGATCCAGTCGGTGATGCCAAGAAGTCCCTTCATGAACTTAATATGAAGAAAACTACTCACATTATGAAATACAACATAGATTTCTGGGAGCTTGCTTCTAGAGTCAGTTGGAATGAAGCAGCTCTTCGTGATCGGTATTTCCGCAGACTTCCACTTCACCTCCGAACTGAAGTACTTCATGGTGGTAAACCCAATACTCTTGCAGCCTTACGACTTAAACCACAAGATGCTGATAACATCTATTGGATGCAGGAAGAAGAAACTCGTTTAGAATCCAAAAACTCGGGCAACAATGGAAACCCAGGCAAGAAGGACTCAAACAAGAATTCCAATTCCCATTCCTCTTCCAAACCCTCTTCCAAAAACAACACCAACAACTCTGTGTCGACTTCATCCAAACCTTTTTCCAAAGGTTCATCAAAAGACAAGCCTAAAAACTCTATCTCCGACAAGTTGGGCAAGAATGGCAAACTAACCAGAGATGAGTGCGAACACTGCATAAAAGAAGGACTCTGTTTTTATTGCGGTGAGAAAGGACACATTGCTCAAGATTGTCCCAAATCAGCAGCAGCTAAAGCACGATTGGCGAAAGTTTCGGCGCCCGAGTCAAAGCCCAACCCCGCGAATTCAAAAAAATAGTCCACAATCCTCAAGGATATGCTATATGGTTTGAGGATTGCATTGATCTTACCTGCATAGCTAAATTCATCCGACTCAATGTGTCTGCTCTTTCCAATCCCAATTCCCTTTTCGTCACCTTATCCATTTTCACATATTCCCTTTCCACCTGAACTCTTATCGACTCAGGATCATCCCATTGTTTTATAGACACATTATTTGTTTCAGATAATAACATCCCAACTACTTCGATAACCCCAATTGGACTCTGCTTATTTGATGGAACTTGCAACTCTATCATTACCCAAATAGTGGAACTCCAAGTTACTTTTGCCTCTGGTGAAATGTTCAATCTGACATTTTATGTAACCCCACTAGACTCTTCCTGTTCCTCTGTTCTTGGATACAATTGGCTGAAACAATACAATCCGTTGATTGACTGGTTCTCTGGCCTTATCTCTTTCCATTCTGATGATCATAGAGGTTTAGCACCATTGATGCAATACTTGCAAACCCCTCCTGTGAACACACTGTTGGACCCCATTCCAGACCCTATTCCCAAGATTCCCAATCCAATTCCTGACCCCATTCCCAAGTCAACACCTCATATATCTTTGATTAATGCCCATGCCTATATGCACACTAGTAAGCATTTTGGATCAGTTTCTTTCCAACTCCAGATATCCCCTGAAGGTGCCATTGGTAAAGCCACTTCGGTGGACCCGACAGACTTATCTTCAATTCCCGAGGACTATCATGAGTTTGCTGATGTTTTCAGCAAGGGGAAAGCTGATACACTTCCTCCTCACTGTCCTTATGACCTCAAAATCGAAATTGATGGCACTCCTCCTCCTTCCCACATGTATTCCCTATCCCAGTCAGAACTAGAAACCTACTGGCTCTGGCCAAAAAACGGCCCAGCTCAGCAGCTTGACAGCTCCAAGCTGGGCCATTGGCATCACTAGAACCAATCAGTTCTATGGAATACTATGCATTACAAGACCAGTTTTTGACAGAGCTTGTTGAGATATGGACAAGATGAGAGTGTTCTTAAGGCTGAGATAGTGATGGTGAAGCACAGAGTCAGACATCTATCATTCTCTTATATAAGGCCTACATATGTTACATACTATAAATAGGCCTTGGTAATAATACTTGGACCAGGCTTGGATTGGCCCAATCCCAACACTCCCCTTCAAGCCAAGCATTGTTTGAGTTGTGGAATGGTTAAGTCTATGAGAGAGTTAAGAAATTGTCATTCAGGTGCATCAAAACCTCTGTGTGGTGGAAAACCCTGTGGGTAAAAACCAACTCCCACTTGAGGAAAGCTACTGAGTTATTGTTGTGGCTGAACCCCCATCTCTGTCCTATGTCACATAAATTTAGGCCTCAGTAGTGCCTTGGTTAATACATCCACTGTTTGTTTGGGGTTGCAACAGTTTTGAATATTCAGGATTTTGTTGGTTACTAAATCTCGGACCCAGTGATGGCGCAATGCGATGTGTTTTGATCGCTGATGAAATTGAGGATTATGGGTCAAAACTATGGACCCGTCATTGTCACCTTTAATTTCCATTGGAAAATTCTGAGTGAATCTGAGTTTGCCATACAAATTTTGAAGCCATGTTGCCTCATGGCCAGCTTCTGATAACGTGACGTATTCTGCTTCCATGGAGGAAAGTGCGATCATGGTTTGCTTCTTTAATTTCCATGTGATGGCTCCCCCTGACTCTAGGAAGACATAGCCAGTAGTGGACTTGTGGTCATTGGCATTCGCAAATGAGGCATCTGCATAACCATGGAAGAGGTTGTTGGATTCAGTTTCATCTTGGGATCTTCAATAAGTTATCCCTAGGTTTTTTGTACCTGCTAGGTACCTGAGTATCCACTTTATTGCACTGTGGTGTTGTAGGCCCAGGTTAGCAGTGTAGGCGGCCAGTTTATTTACTGCAAAGCTGATGTCTGGTCTCATGGAGTTTGATATGAACTGTAGACACCCCAGTAATTTAGCAAACAAATTGCTACAATTTAATTCATTGTGATCTGGCTTTGGTTTAAGCTTGATATTGGGATCCATAGGGATAGTGACAGGGTTCGCATTGAGCATTTATTTCTTATGGAGAACGTTCTCAATATATTTTTGTTGAGAAATAGTAATTGAGTTGTCAGTGCGTGTTACTTCAATGCCAACAATTTTATGTGGTTCTCCAAGGTCGGTGACTTCCCATTCTGAGCAGAGCATGTTCTTCATATGATCCATCATTTTGTCAGATGAAGCGAATAGTAATGAGCCGTCCACCCAGATGGTTAGGATTCCAAAGTTGCTGCCATCACATTGAATATAAGCACATGGATCCAATATTAAGTGTTGGTAGTTGTGATTCTTGAGTTTACCATCAAGTTCATTGTTCCATTCGTGTCCAATTTGTTTTAATCCATATAAGGGCTTGACCAGCTTACAGACTCGACCTGTTTCATCTCCACATCCCTCAGGTTGTCGCATATAGATAGTTTCATGCAAAGTGCCATTGAGATATGCACCTTTGACATCCATTTGTTGTAGTTTAAGATTTTTCATCGGTACTAAGGCTAGAATTGCATGCAGTGTGTCCATTCTGACTACTGGCGAAAATGTTTCCATATAATTGTAACTGGGGCGTTGAGTGCATCCTTTAGCCATGAGTCTTGCTCTGTACTGAAATACTTGTCCTTCTTTATCATGCTTTTTAATGAAGACCCATTTGTTCATGATTGGGATTGCATCTGGTGGTTTCTCAACAAGTTCCCAAGTTCCCTTCTCTTCCAATAGATCTAGCTTGTTTTGTATGGCAATTTCCCATTCAGGCCAGTCAGGGGGATTCTTGGTGTCCTTAAGGCTTGTTAGTTCGTCTCTGGCTATAATTGCATAAACTTCTTCCATTGTCAGGGAATTATTCTCATCTTCCTCATCTGAAAAAGGATCATGAAGGTTTTTGTAGTCGATACAAACTCCTCACATTCTTCACAGTTCATTAATATCAATGTCCCCCTCATTCTCATTCTGCTTATGCTTTCTATTGGGCTCAAGGTTCCGAGTTAAATCATCAGAAACTGTTACACCCAAATTCAGCTGTGTGCTACCTGCAGGCTCCCCCTCACTCAGCAAATCAGGTGTGACATCGATGTCCTCAGGAGGTGTGGGAACTTCTGGAGGGTTAATATTACAGAAGTTGTGAGAGGTAAGTACCTTGTGTGTTTCCATGTTATAATATTTGATGGCATCAGTGCCATCATTGTAGCCGATGTAAACACGTCATTTTGATTTTGGTTGCATTTTTCGATCTACTTTTTGTCCTTGCAGTAAGACCCAAACAGGTGCTCCAAATTCTCATAGATGGGAAACATTTGGTTTCATATTGTACCATCCTTCATAAGGTGTTGAGTTTGGCAGATGTTTGGTGTATGATCAATTTCAGAGATAAGCAGCATGCAGAACCACATACTCCCAGAGAAATTCTGGCAGTTGGTTGGCAATAATCATTGCTCACAACAGTTCGATGAGTGTTTGGTTCATCTGTTCAGCCACACTGTTCTGTGAAGGTGAATATGGTGCAGTATAGTGAATGTCCATACCATTTTCCTTACACCAATGTTCTAACTTCTCATTTACAAATTCTTTCCCACAACCAATTTGTATTGCCTTAGGATTTCATCCATGGGTTTTCAAGTGGGCCAAATAATTTATTACAGCTTGCGCCACATCAGATTTTAGCTTGATGCATTCGACGGTTATGAATCTCTTCACGTCATCCACAAATAGCAAGTAGAATCAGGTACTTTCCCCATAAGTCAATATGTGATAATTCACTGGGGTCAGTATTCCTCTTTGATGATTTTGGAAATGGCTCAATGTGTTGCTTTGCTTCTGTGCATGTGATACAGTCAGGTTTAGGTGAAAGTTCATCAACATTAAATCTGTTGACCATATTTCCGTCAAGTAATTTCTTAAGTCCAGTGTAAGCCACATGCCCAAAGTGTTGGTGCCATGTTTCCCAAGTAGGTGGTGCATTTGTTCCGACAAATGTTTGATCGTGTGCAGTGCTAATATTGTGTGGTTTTTGTAAGGTCATCTTTATCCTGTATAGATAGTTGCAAATTTTGTTTCCTTGCACAATCGGTGTTCCAGCTTTCATGATTAGTGTAATTTCACTGTTTCCACCAATATAGCATCCACCAGCCGTGTCCCATCGCCCCAATGGAATTAAATTATTTCACATTCCAGGCACATGTAGCACATTTTCCAAATGGAGAATAGAATTAACACTGTTGCATGTCGAATTTAATTCAACAATTCCTTATAGCTGCTAAGCAAATACATGACAATTTTATAGTTACAAAAGGCTCATTTGTACAATAGAAGGCCAAAGGGAGGTGGTGAGCACCAAACTCCCTCTTTTCACTCAAACTACCATACATCAACCATCTCTACCACTTGCCTTTAGCTACTCCCTGCCCCCAATAAACAATGTAAGGTGTGTGATTTTGGCCCAACTTGCATGCTATGTATTTGCTTTGCAGAAGCCATGCTTTTGAAAGTATGCTTCCCTCACCTGCTTGTAGTTTCACTCATCCTGTACACCATCACCTACCCTGTACCTGCAGAAGTATCCCCCATGGTCCAGATAGCTATTTATATTTATATTATTGTAATTATTTCCATTGGGGATGAAGAGGAAGCTATGCAAGGATCCCCCTTCTTCATGATACTGTCCCACTGGGCTTACTACTAGCCAGAAAAGCAGAAAAGCAGTGTATTAATGTCAAGTATATGTAAGCTTTATGTATGCAAAAGAATGAAGGGAAATGGTTAAAAGTAGGAGGGCATTGATGTGCTCATCATACTAAGTGATGATGAGTGTGACAGTGATGTTAGCCAAGCATTGACAAACACTGTTATTTACCATATGCAGCAGTATCTCTTGTTGTTTATTTCTGATTGTCAGGAGTTTGATTGTAGTTTCCTAGCACCTATTCTAGGGTTTATTCAAGATCACCGAGATCACCAAATCCCACTTTTGCCAGCCGCTCAACCCCAGTCAAAAGTAGAGAGGGTTAGAGAGGGTTAGATCGAGTTAGAACAAAAAAAACTGCTGTACTGATATAAATGTATGTAAATAGCTATGACTCTATATATATTGAGGAATGAGACACTTCTCAGATACTTTTGATCAAGCTTCACGTGCATGTGCAGCCAGATCTAGTCAGATGTTTTTAGATAGATATACATAGGGTTAATGACATTGTATTAATGCTCTATTCCAAATAATATCAATCAATACTAATCGAGGCGAATCAATACTGATCGATCTCTCGAGGCAAAATGCATGACATATTGTATTGTGAGAACATATATAGAGAGCCTGTAGAAACACAGAAATTATGACGCTAACCTGTGGAGCCAGTTTGCAGCACTGTGACCTCCTGTGTTTCCAATCTACCCAAATGTGTAATTGATTGATCAGTCGGACACCCCAGGAGCGGCGCATGCAGTTTTCTGTGATAACAAAAAAAGTTTGGGCTGTATCACATAGAGATGGACAACTTACCATGGAGAATTCACGATCCTTCCAGTGCTGTAATTTATGTGAGTCATGATACTAAAAAACATACAAATGCATGCAGACCTTCTTCTGCTCCGCAGAGAGGTTGTCGTAATAGTACTTGACATCGGTTGTGGAACCATGAGGGTTACACTCTTTCCAATCCAAAGCACATAGATTTCTGGTTATCAATAGGCAACATTAGTCTATACCTAGAACTTCTACAATACGATCACTTACCTGGCAGTAGTCGAATGAGGGTTTGGCTGCATTGTCCCAGCTTTCTTCCCTGTCCCAAGTCCTACACTAGGCATTGCGATGGTAGCAGGAGCATCAACAGGAGCTTCATTAGCAGGAGCTTCGATAGGAGCCACAGTAGCAGGAGCATTGACAAGAGCTGCAGAAGTTGTAGTCAGATTATCAAAGGTTGAAACTGACGGAACTATCGGGTTTGGCAAAACTCTGGGTTTAGCACCCTGTGCCCCATCCCCAGAGTCCTTGATGAGGGACATGTTAAAGGTTTCTGCACTGACTGTGGGCATCTCACTGGTAGTCATGCTGGGGTAAGTGGAAGAGGGGGGATTACTTGTCTCTGTTCTGGTCCGTCCCGTCACTGTTGCTTTCTGGCTAACCATGTTTAAGTTTGTTGCCACCTGATTCATCGTTGTTGTCCCTGTCCGGTTCACTGATGTCCCTGTTGCCATCTGGTCCACCGCTATTGTTGCCATCTGGTCCACCATCGGCATTGTCGCTATCTGATCTGCTGCTAGCATTGTCGCTGTATTGCCATCTGCTGGGGTCATTGTTGTTGGCTGGTCCACCACTATCATTGTTGCCATCTGATCGACTGCGGTCATTAGCCCTGTGTAGTTGACTGTTGTTGCTGTCATCTGCTCCATCCCCACTGTTGTTGCCATCAGGATCTCCATCTGGCTAATTGCTGCCGACTCCACACTACGCATAGATATTTTGTGGGGAGCCATAGGAATTGGTTGTTGGATGTTCTCTCCTGGATTGGCAGTCGCAGGATAAACTGAAGACAAAGGATTTTTGACCTCAATACACATAGTCAGTCTTTGTCAAATGGTAGTGATAAACTCTGAAACCTTACCCGGGATCTCAGATGAGTTTCAGGATCCCTGGAGCCCACCGGTGGATCACATACATGTTGTATAGTGGAGTGAGCATCGTATCCAAGTGCCTTGGGACCTTCTGCTGATGGGAAATCCTGTGAATGTCATGGATGAATCAACGCATTTTCAAATTAAAGACAAACTCACCCCTGACAATTGAGAATCCCCTTTGACTGGAATTCTAGCACTGTGCTTAGTGCGCTTCTTATGTGGAGGTGGGTGTACAGAAGGAGTGACTGGATCTTCTGCAGATACTCTAGGTCTCTTAGCATCGGGAGGGGGATCGACAGATGTGCACTTTGAATGTTCTTGCTTCTTGATGTTGTTATTGTACCACGATGGATAATTCAAGGTTGCTATGAAATCTGATTTCCAGTGATTGTCACAGAGGCGAAGCTCAGCAAATTTCCGCTCCATCTCATTCCGGTATTGAGCAGCTACTGCAGCGTCGACCTTGCCCCAAGTTTTTGGTGCTTTCCCAATACCGTTCAGGCCCACCCAGAGCTCACAAGCAAACCTATGCTGATGGTTGTCTGTGCTCTCCCAGAGGGAAACACACAAAAACAACTTGATCAACGGGTAGTTAGTTCAAAGGGTCTCGGTTTCTCCCTTCAATAAGAGCCTCCAGTGTCGTAGCTTGCTTAATAAACCTCCTGCTGGGTCTAGGTAACACTAGCTGTGCTTCAGTCGTTCTAGCTAATCACTAACAGGGTTAGAACTGTTTAGTAGGAAAAGCAGAGTAGTTCAAGTGACATAGGAAGATGAGCGAAGGCAATATTATGTAGCTACTGTATTTCTTGACGATGTTACTAGATGAGGTTGACGAAGTTCAAGTGGAGCAGACAAAGCGAGCGAAGAGCTAAGATCTTTTTCTGATCTTTACTATGAAGTGAGGGGGATAAAGCATTGAGTCTCTATTTCCTAATTCTCAATGACTATGTACAAGCCTTTTTATACTAAAATTCAAGTACTAATGGAATAAAGAAAAGTCCGATAAGGCTGTAATGAATATGAACTAAAAGAATGAAAGGATTCTATGCACTGTGTATTGCTAGACTGTTACCTAGAGTTACCATATCAAAAACCGCCTCACAAACACGCCCACAACCGCTAGCCCAAGTGTGGTCAAATGTCCATGGATAGCACTGATGGCTATGTTAACACAGCTAAGTGCAGTTGGGTGACTAAGCGGGTCTCCAGCAAAATAGCTAGTGATAGCTAAGTGAATGCTATTGTTAACCATTGCCATAAGCGAGGAGCTAGCGCTGCGAGAGTCGAAAGGATGTCACTGTGTAGTGCATAAGAGTTGTCCTGAAGAAGATAATAAGCTAGGTGATATCCGGTATTGCAGCTAAGCCTTGTAAAACACCGTATATACAGATTCCATGCCCAGGCATCACTAGCGCGCATCAACTCTCCTCTTTACTTGCATCTTGACTGTCCCCAGTCATTCAATCAAAAACCTCGATGATACATCTTCAGCTAGCTCCAAATAGAGGTCTAGCATTGACTCTGAGGGTTGGGACGAGTTCTGGTCTGACAATGAGGGGGGTGGTGCGAAGGATGCATGGTAAGCGGTACGGGCTGCCCCAGACGTTGTTATGATTAATAGATTCAATTACAGTTTCTGACGATGTGGTGGTACTGAATATGGAATGGGGAGGAGAGGGAGGGAGGGCTGTGGGAGTAGGAGGAATGCTATAGGACTCGTGACAAATGATTGCTGACAGCGGGCAGGCGATGGAAGGAATGGGCATCAAAGGTATGGCACCTTCTTCATCCAGGAGGGAGCCATCTTCCATTGGGACCGAGCGCCTGAAGACCAAAGATGAGTGCCTGTGATGATATGATTGGCGACGAGTAGTAGGAGGATGATATGGATGGAGCAGGGAATGGATGGAGTTCTGGCACATCCAGAGGATACACTGTAAGACGGCCAGGGCGATGACCATGCCAACGAGCAAAAGAGTGATAATGTCAAGGGCAAGCATGTGTGAAAACGAGTGTAGAAGTGGGGAATGAACCATGTTTTTCTTTTGCAAAGAATTTCCAGAAGTGGCACTTGAAAGTATGAATGTGAGAAATAGTCCATGATGACATAACCTGTCGAAGAACTGATGGTATGATAGGACCAAACAAGGTATTAGGGTTGCCTCAAGAATAGAAGTGATGCCAAGCCAAGAATACCATGTTTGTCAGACCTGTGACAGATCAATAGGATAGGGTAGACAAGGGTGCTAAAGTTCAGTCAAATTATCAGACATGCCTCAGAAAGATCTCAAAGCAAGGCGAGGGCTGGTACATCAAGTCACCAAAAAGTAATGCCATAGATAGCGTGTTGCATAGTCGCCATATAGCATAGTCAAGCTTAGGAAATACCGGTGAAGGTGTTAAAATTAGCTAGGCGAGCGCTAGTTTGTTGGACATTGTTGACCCAGCGAAGTAATCATGAGTGAGCAAAGTAGAGCCGCTAAAGTGCTTCGAAGCCAAAGACATGAGTGCATGCCTAAAAAACCAGTGTGGTAATTCCACAAGCTTAGTTGATTGCCAGTGCCTCGGTTACTCAATGGTGTGGCATGGGAAACCTGGTTGGTTGAACTTTTCTAAACTTCTTTCTTCGATCTTTCTCCCACACTTCCACACTATGGCTCCCTCTGCCTTTACTGCTAGTTACCTTAGAACTCTGGCTGACCATGTCAAAAAGCTCTCAATCGCATTCACTGGTGGCCCTGGGGATCCAGAGGTATGGGGAAAGCGATTTGTTGAAGTCTGGGTAAGCAGTCTCTTCTTTCAATGGAAGGATGCCTGGTTTGGCAACCTACACTGGACTTAGGTGGATGATGATGACAGGATCAAATTATCTTCGTTGCACGGAAGTGGGAACATTAGCTACTACACAATAAGGAAGTAATATAATGCTATACCTTCATTGCACGGAAGTGGGAACGAAGGTCATGGAGTAAAATATAAGTGATATATATGAGAAGATCGGTCATGTAATAAAAGAAGGCCGCATCAAGCGTAGTGTGTAATTTGGGAAGGCCGCATCAGGCATAGTCACATAATAGGCAGGTACCGCATCAGCGGTGTAATGTCGGCACTGGTGGGTGTGGATAGGGAAGCGATAATGTGAGGAGCATTGTCGCTGGCACATATGTTGTTGGTATGTGTTGACCGTAATTCACCGTAATGCAGACATCGGTATGTCTGGTGTCAGTGGGTTGTTTCTGTGCCGTAGGTGGCTGTGCTGTCGGCGGTGGCTGTGTCGGCGGTGAGGGTGATAGTGTCGGCGATGTGTGTGGCTGTGCCGGCGCCAGGGGGTGAGATGGCGGCAGCATAGGTGAGTGTCTTGTCGTAATGTCGTAAGTCTGTGGGGCCGGACTTACATTTAACCTTGTATTGTCTCTTCTAACTTTGCTGCTTTTCCTCTAGAACAAGTATCTCAAAGCTGCTGGCAAGGCAGGCATGAACGAAAGCGCGCTTGTGTTATTAATGAAGACTCGCACGGCGTTTGACACAATCAACAACCATGCTTGGCTCGAGTGGGGGGGCCTTCTCTTGCCTAGACTAAAAAAAGTAGTGGATGATGAGGCAGCAGCTGCGAAGCAGGAGGAGGACAAGATGGTGAAGGAAGAGAGAAGAACCACTATTATGGAGCGGTTCGAGTGGGACGACATCTCAGGCGATGACGCAGCCAAGGAAATCGAGGAGCTAGACGCAGAATTCAGTGTAGACAGGAAGAGGTGGACTCCCCAGCAGGGCCTGGAGAAAGTGAGGAGATGGAACAACTTGGAGTGGACAACACCACTCTGTTCAATATCAAGCCTGAGCTAGCAGGCGACCAACCAGTGAGGTAAGCCATAACTTTGTTTCATCCTGTTTCCGCTTTAATAAATCATAAGTAGCATTATTTCAGGGTCCCCAACGCCTGAGCCTGCTGCCCGACCTCAGCCTCAACAACTCGTGAAGGCTAGGATCGTAGTCAATGATGCCGACTCTGATATCGAGGAGCTCCCAGTCATCAAAGAAGAACCAAAGCTCACCACTCCCAAAAAGCGGACTTTCACACAGATGACCATTGTGGTGCCGACAAAGAAAAGGATCGCGCTTCGTCCAGTCAAGGGAAAGGTGTGTATCGTGTTTTCCTAGCGCGTTTCTTAGCTAACCAGATTGTTAGTGTGACCATTGCAAAGCGCTCAAGAAACTGTGGGAGTGCAAGTACAACAATCACGTGTTGAAATGCCAGCTCTGTCTGGATAACTCGTATGGTTGCTACTGGGATGGCCTATCGCGAACAGCGAATAGGAAGGTAGAGCGGGGAGGAGGGAAAGCGAAGGGGCTGACGAGTAGCCTGGATACTGCTGGCAGCCCTGAGTCTTTCTGGCGATCTTCCCATGTGTTGATAACTTCTATTTTCATTGGGTCTGAAGCTAAGCTTAGGGGTGGTTGCTTTTGTAGGACAGCCCCTTCCCTGTGCTAGCGGGTCGCAGGTCATCAATAGGGAAGCTCTGCGCAAGCACGCTTGTACGACCGTCAAAGATAGGATCCCGGCCGCTGTAACTCATCAGGTCTTGGTCACTGAGTTAGTAGAGCTCCATGCAAAGCAGGCAGCTATTGCCAGAAGGATCGAGACAGTGCAGCAGGAGATTCTCAAGCTGCCAGCTGAGGGTGAGGAGTCCGACAAGGACTTCTAGAATTATTGCGTTGTTATATTTTTTTTGTTATTGCTGTGTTTTGTCATCCAGTTTTTTATTCCTAGTAGAATAAAAAACTTCTTATTCAGTTCATCAGGTATGAAATAGTAAGGTGAAAAGAAAGTCAATAAAGGAAAAGGAAAGTGAAAGAGAGCTAGGAACTCAGCTAGCTGTTTCTAGTTCCATAGTGCACACGAGTGGGGTTAGAGATATCGAAACTGCTAGCTAATTTGCTAGCTTAAGTATAGTGGCATAAAAAAAAAGCAAGGTAAAAAAAATAAAAAAGTTTGAAGAGAAGGGGAAAGGCTCAGTCATCATCATTGCCAATAAAACCCCTGAAGGTTTTGCGCAATCATCAGGAAACAACATCGTGACTTAAAAGGAAGGATAAATAGGTAGAATTACATATAAATATTAAAGAATGAACGTCATAAAAAAAGAGTGAAGTGGATTTTGTTGGTTTTCATATTGTGTCTTCTTCGTCGGTATCTGGTTGTTCTGTCGAAATAGCTTGGTCTTCTTTGTCAATATCTTGATCCTCATCGTTAATTTCGATATAATCACATTCTTCCAGTAAATCCATATCTTCCATTTGGCGAAGGTGCTTTGTATCGATATCAATAAAGCTGTCAGGGAGTCTGATGGACTTCCTAGCTAGGTAGGGTAGAAGTTGAAAGGTGGCGACTGGGCAGTGTAGAACAGAGCCATCTAGCTCGCATATGATGTAGGCTCCTCCTTTGTTGCGAGAGATGATGATAAGTGGTCCGAGATAGTGCAGCTTCATCTTCCTATTCAAGGAATATTCGACCTGAGTATTTCGCATCAGGACTAGGTTTCCTTTCTTGAAGTCGAAATCTCGAATTGTCTTCACGTATTTTTGTTCAAAGAGAATTGCCGCTCGAAGTCTAGCTCAGTGGACTTTGCAATGTAGAATCGCTAGGTCTTGCTCACATTTCTGAAGAGTGATAGCTTGTTGCGCAATAAGGTCAGTCATGGATAGAATGGAATCGGGTGGAGGCTGGAGATAGGTGGCTTCGGTAATATCTAGCGGAATTAGTGGGTGAGTTCCTGTCGCTGTGAAGTATGGCGAACAACCCATTCGCTTCCAAACTGTTACTCGGTCAGCCCAGACTACAGAGTATGCTCCTCTGGACCATTTTGATTCATCACCATCCACTGCTTTAATCAACGCTTGTCGAACATCGAAGTGCGAATGTTCAACGATACCATTCGCTCTCGAGTTATATCCACTAATCCAAATGTAGTTGATGTGATATTGCTTGGATAAATGAGCTAGCATGGCTATGAAGACTTTTGCATTGTCCATGATGATTTCCCTAAGAGCGCCCCATCTGCAAATGATGTCTTGGTAAATCCAATTTGCAAGGGAGGTAGCGTTTTCTTCATGTAGCATCCTAAACTCTGGATAATGGATAAGCAAACATTGACCTTGTACGAAATACTTGAATCCTCCAGAAGCTGGCATGTGCATTGTATCGACATAGATCTTCAAGAGCAGAGCTGGCATTGCGACAGTTGGTGGAATTAGGACCTTTGTTGTCTGCTGAATTTGGCAGATATGGCATGTCCATATGAACCACACTAAGTTGGCTTGCATGTGTGGCCACCAAAAGCGTAGGAGAAGGGTAGCTCTAGTCGCATAAAACCGTTTATGACCGATATTGTCATGTACCTGCCAAAGTATGTCGAGTCTTCACTCTGGATGTAAGACTAACTTGTGTGCTCCATGAGAGTCCTTCCTCCATAATTGATCTTGGTCTGGGAAGAACTCTGTTGCATATTGCAGAAAAGTTGCATATTCCTTGTCCTTCATGCCTAGTGGTCGCTTCCAATCTTGATGCCACTTCCTAATCACTATAAGCCTCAAATCATCAGATTTCACATTTTCAGAGTGAGGAATTATCTCGTAGCTGTCATCCTCCTCTTTACTTGCGATCTGAGTGGTAGCGAGGATCGATACAAAGGGAATGGTAGGTTCAGCAGCAATGCGCATGTGTTCAACACTGTTGATAACATGTAGGAACCCATGAAGTCGATCGATCCAATCTTCGAATTCTTCATCATCTTCTTCATCTATATCTTTGCTATTATCGTTGGGTTGGAGGGGTTGGCGGGATAAACCATCTGGACCATGGTTAGTGCCCTTGACATGCACTAGCTCAAAATGAAAAGTCAGAATAGAGACTATCCACTAATTTATACTTGCAGAGGGGTGTATATCTGGATTAGCTAGCATCCCCTTGATAGATCAAGTGTTGACCTCAACAACGAAGTTTCGAATGCCAATAACAAATAAGCGAAGGTTGTGTAGTGCCCGATATAAGCCATATATCTCTAGCTTTGGCTGTGAGAACCGAGTCTCGCAATTGTTTAGCATTATCGAGCCAAATCGGTTATAATGCCGGACTTTAGGGTTGTAGGGTGTGCACTGGCATAAGAAAAAGCCAACAGCGATGTACGAAGTGTCAACAGCTAGGATTACCGGAGACTCGGATGTATAGTTGATCGGTTGAAGGGCTGGCGATGTTATGATAGCTTGCTTTAGGTCGTCCTGTGCCTGTAGCTGAGGTAGTCCAAATTCAAAAATCACATCTTTCCTCGTTAGCTTGACCATGTGGTGAGCACGAGAGGCGAAATTGTGAATGAAAATCCTTAGAACCCCAATAGTACCTAGAAATGCTCGGACTTCAGTGAGGGTGTTGCAAGGTCCCCAGTTCTTGATAGCTGCAACCTTGGTTTCATTGGCAATTCTTCCTTCATAGGTACAGCAGTGACCGATCACCCAAGATTTCGGAATGCATAGCGCTAACTTGATACCGGAGAACGTTCCTCCAGCGTACTTCATCCACTGAACAATTTGGTTTATATTTAAGAAATGTTCCCATACAAATCTTCAAATGCCTGGATTTTCAGGAATTGTTTCGTAAGTGCCATCTTCTAGCATATAGCGCAATGCTGGACCCTTGACTGGAATGTCGTTGATGTAAGGAATGGTTAGGTGGGGAATTTTGGCTTGTAGGATATAGGTGACATCATCATGGAAGATCGGAACCGAGTTTGTCCAACCCATCAGTAGCGTTATGAGTTGAAGCGCTCCATAGGGTGTCTGGAATGTCGTATAATCGTGCGAGGATTCAGCAATAAGTCTCTCGTCATAGCCAACATACAGATTGAACATCGCTCCACATGATTGGCCAGCGAACTGTTCCGCTAAATGATCGGGGATAGGGGGAATGCCTGAATGCTTGATTGTGATCTTATTGAGGGGTTCAAGACTGTGTACGATCCTAAGCGAGTTCTTGTCCTTCTTCAGTATGCAAAACCATCTGGAACAATAGGATGAGTTTGACGATTTGTATACACCAGAAGCTAGCTTCTTTCGAATAATAGTGCAGACTTCTTGGTAGATGCCAGTACTTTACACTCCCCCCCCTCGTCCGAGCGGACTCTGCTCGGACACTAGGACTCTGCTCAGACACTAGGACTGTCCTAGGACTGT
>QMFE01005272.1:0-17136 GCA_003314665.1 Tricholoma sp. MG77 | reverse complement strand
GGTCCATGGTTCAGTAGATAATATGAATATACAAGACCGGTTTGGTTCCCAGTTTGACCCCAGGAGGGTGAAAAACCAGGACCAGACTGGACTTTCAAGCATTACTTGTTATGCCTTTCAGACTTACGAATGCTCCCACCGCTTTTCAGCAATTCATGAATGATATCTTCAGTGACCTCCTCGATGTTTGTGTTATTGTCTATCTCAATGACATTCTTATCTATTCAGAAGACATGACCCAACACAAAGCGCATGTCAAGGAAGTGTTGAGACTTCACAAAAACGGACTTTACATGGCTGCCCTGAAATGTGAATTCCACAAGGATAGTGTTGAGTATCTTGGATTTATCATCTCTTCTGATGGACTCCACATGGCTCAGGACAAAGTTCAAGTCATTTTGGACTGGCCAGCACCCCATAAAGTTAAGGATGTTCCATCTTTTTTAGGATTTTGCAATTTTTATAGGTGCTTCATTCACAGCTATTCTGACATTGTCATTCCTCTCACTCATCTTACATACAAGCATGTCTCATGGAAATTTGATGATCATTGCCGCGCCGCCTTTGAGCTCCTGAAAGAGCAGTTCACTTACACTCCTATTCTTACTAAATGGATTCCAGATGCAGATATGAATGTGGAAACCGACACTTCTGAAGTTCTGATTATGCACTTGCCGCGATCATTTCCTCTCGGACTTCCGACAGCGGAATTCATCCCATAGCTTTTCATTCCCGCTCCTTCAATTCTGCTGAACTTAACTATGACACTCATGATAAAGAACTACTAGCTATTTATGAGGCTTTCAAACACTGGTGACAGTACCTCAAAGGTAGCGGTACTCTGATTGACGTTGTCACTGACCACAAAAATCTGGAATATTTCGCTACTACAAAGATTCTTTTGTGTCACCAAGCCCATTGGTCAGCAGCCAGTACATCCAGAATTATGTATCAAGTGCTGTTAATTGACTGTTAACACCTATGCATCAGGAAGGTCAATTTACCAACCTTCCTAATAAGGTAATTATTGGTAAGTCAAAGGTCATCACAAAATAAATGTTTAGAGCAGGAATTGAACCCTCAACCTCTAGACTGTTGATCACATGACCTTATTAAATATGCACTCTAACCACCTGAGCCATCTGTCTATTTCTATACATATATTTTTAAGTCATTATATTAGGTCTAGCCAATAGGTCTCTTCTTGATAACTCATTATCTTACATTTTAGAGTTTATTTTAATTATTTATAGTCAAGAAATTCAAAAATAATAGGAAAACTAAGAGAAAAAATAGATCTGAGGTGGAAAATGGAAAGTAGGCCAATTTTAGCCTCTAGTGCATATATAAACTATACCAAACAACAATACAGTGATTAGATTGACTTACCAATAATTACCTTATTAGGAAGGTTGGTAAATTGACCTTCCTGATGCATAGGTGTTAACAGTCAATTAACAGCACTTCATGTATGATACTAGCTGTGCCAGGTGCCATCTCCTGACCAACATGTGCCTTGTTCATCCTGTTTTCCATATTGCCATGCTCGAACCTGCTACTCCAAACACCATTCCTGGCCATATACAATCTCTGCCTCCGCCCAAAACCATTGACAGCGAAGAGCACTACGAGATCACCACCATTTGTGACTCCGCTATAGTGTGCTGCTACCACATGCCACTCTGCTACCTTGTAGAGTGGAAGGGTTATGAGGAGACTGGCGAAGGTCTTGAGTGGGTTAGCACCGACGATGTTAATGCATTGGACACTATTGCAGATTTTCACACACTCAATCCTGACAAACCTGGCCCTGTCGAAAACCTCACCACCTCTGACTACCACGGCAGTCGTATTCCTGATGCTTAGGCCGCCTAGGGAGTTGGCCCTTAAAGAGGGGATACTGTTTCCCATTCCTGTTGTTTATCGTCCCGCACCCGCACACATCTGCGCATACCCATCCACATCCATCTGCACACCCCAGTCTGCACCTCTGCAACATGAGCGTGCCACGACTCTCTGATCCCACCAGCCCCGCGGATGCCTCGCACTTGTTCCGTGCTTGCTCTGCCCTAACAGCTATCTCCAAGATTGGATCTCTGACTTGTATGCGCAATTCCTGCTGGTGTCCCATCTTTCCGTTTGCTGAACTATACTTAGTATTATCATTTCCAATTGTATGAAACATCACCCCTATCCCGTATTCTTAGACTTAGGCTCCACATGGTCTTGTAGCTTAGGAACATGCCACTTCCGTTAGTTAGATGTATAAGTACTTCGTTATGCATGTGTAGAACCACAGTCTAATAATCAACAACAATTCCACGCTCTCGCTCTTAGTTCCCTTAATCCGCATGACCAACTCCTTACCTGAAATAATGGACATGCTAGTAGCACAGGGAGGCGCAGCTCACCAACTCATGTAGCTGAAGCTGAGTCCGCCCGCCAACCGTAGACTGTCGCACACTGCCGCTGCTCATCCTCGCATCACATATTTCGGTTCGTAACAACTACCCCCCTCCCCCCTTGCTTGAACATGACATGTGTTTTTTTTTCTTTTTTTCTTCTTCCATTCTACACTCATGTCCAGCCTCGCAAGCCACTGCTCATGGGGTGGACTTCTTTACCCAGACACCACACCCCCTCCTTGCTCAATATGCGAGATGGAGGGGGCCATTTTCGCTTGCAGGGTGGATTTCATTTCATTTCATTTTTATTTTATTGTTGTACTCAAATTTACTACATATAAGTACAGTAGTAGTACATAGTCTGCAGAGACCAGTCCCAACCAGTCAGAACTGGTTGGAACTGCAGTCCAGTTCAGGACTGGTCAGAACTGGTTGGAACTGCAGTCCAGTTCAGGACTGGTCAGAACTGGTTTGCAAACTGTTCAGGACCAGTCTAACTGGTCCCTGGCGGTTCAGTCCACGGTTCGGTAGATAATATGAATATACAAGACCAGTTCAGTTCCCGGTTCAACCCCTGGCAGGAGGGTGAAAAACCGGGACCGGACCGGACTTTCAAGCACTAGGTGGAGATGCTTTAATTGATTTAGTTCTAGACATAGTAAAGTAGAGGGCAGAGAGGCTGTTAACAGTGCAATGAGAATGTGCAATTTGAAACTCCAACACGTACCAGTCAAGCCGAGTATTTCAAGCTCATAAACACTTGTGCTCATTTGGATTTTGTGCGAAATCAGGAATACAAATTTGGTTGGGCCTCGTTGAAATCAGACCTCAAAACCAGGCCCAAATTTGGCCCAAATTGTCTACTGTGCACTCCCTTATTTTCAAAGAGTCAATTCTGAGTGTATGTACTTTTGAAATTTACAAATGCTAACCATCCTTTAAATTGCATTTTCAGACTGTATATAAGAATTGCAGATATATTTTGCATATTTTAAGACCTTATCTAGCCTTAACCGTTTCAGGCCAAAACCCAGATGTCATCTGTAAGCTTGTTGTTTGGTCCAGGTGCGGATGTTTCCGAGGTCGCGTGATGTCCTGCCATGAGCATTGCAAGTTCAATTTCGGCACACATCAACTTATCTTCTTACATCTTCATGCATGTACATCCTTCTGCCCCGAGATGAAACCCGTTCAGATGCCGCTAACTAGTTAATCTCCTCGGTCAGAGATCCAGAACAATATCGCATCGGAGGTTATGCGAGTCTTCTAGTGCCCCTAAAACTTAAAAGTATCGACTTAGGCATGATAAGATTTCCGACCCTGAAGACCTTACCTTATACACTCTTGCTCCGGCCGTCATGATGACGTGGATCGACACGATATTATTATCCTTGGTCCCTAAGGTCACGGTGGGCGTTAACGGCACACAGTGGCCGCATGTATGTGCTCAATGAACACCTTTTCCGTGAGTCATCGAAGACATTCAGCATTAACTACTTATGCTTACTTTTAGACTTCATCTAACAACTTGTGCTCCCACCGACGTTCAAAAATCAAGACTGTCATCACACAGACGCGAAAGGGGGGCTCGTCTGTCAAAAGTTGACGATCTTTTACGGCTAGAAAGCTCCGAGTCTTGAAATTAGTCACCCACTTTGATGTATCGTTCGTGTTTTATTTGGGCTGCCTCATATTTTGGTCTATTCTGACATCGGTCAGGTGCCTCGGCTGGTTACGGTGTTTGTGTACGCAGTATTTACGAGCCTTCGGAATGAGAACGAAGCACATAACTACGCCGGGTATAGGGTGGCTGTACTCCAGCAGCCTGACTCAGATTTAATGGACAGAGACCTCCTCGAATTGATTGCAATCAGAGTCAAGCTTTTACTCAGCAGGATGAAAACGTTCTTTCGGAAAGGACTGATGCGAAGTACTTCTCACGTTTCTAGGCCTTCTAGTCCTATATGCAAAAGGGCGCCCTTTGCGAAGGTCTAACTGGACGTTAACTGTCAACTTATCGAAATACAATGTGTAAGAAACCCGCAGATTAATGACTCGTCTTGGGCATCGAATTAAATTGCGGCCAACTATCACTCCGAGGAAGTTGGGTCACTAAGGCCAATCTCACATGCAGCAGCAGAGAATTCCAGGCTGGTATTTTCGTTAATCAGCAGCCTAACGCAGTCCCGCTGTATCGTCCAATATTAAACGCAGCTCCCGATAACCGCTCTGATACCGCCTCTTCAACTTACGCAATACGTATAAGCTGGAGGGGATGTCTGCGTCTGTATATCTTAATCTTCTGCTTCTGGGATAGTTTTCCTCGAGAATTCCAGCGCTGGTCGTTTCCACACCAGATCCCCTGTCAGTGACATAAACAGTGCAACGAAAGGCGGTGACTATGGCTTTCGTATATCTTTCCGATCACTTAATCATTCCGTCCAAGTGGCCTCAAACAAAAGAACTTTCCAGCTGTGGAACTCCGCGGAGGCATTTTTATGCAGATTTTATCCGTCTAATTTTCCCTCCTCCATTCAAGTATGTGGCTTCTGTGCTCGATGGTCATATATAAACTTGGCACCTTGCCCATGAGTTTACCAATTTCAAAATACTTTTTAGGTTGGCCGCTGGACGGCCCGGGTTTACTCCTGCAGAAGATAGGAAGACGATGGGCCATTTTGCGCCGAGCGTTGGGGGTTCTGTTGTGGGAGAAGCGGCCTTGCACAGCATTGCGAACTCGACTCTTCCCATGCATGATCTAGATCCAGACGCTGGAGACATCTCGATTAGAACATATGAGTCTCTGAACGAGATTGATTATCTGGGGGGTACGTTAATATGTCAATGTCTCCACAACGATCCATTGTCATGACACAGAATACACACAGGGGTATACCTACCGAAAGCGGCAATTGTCCTAACCCTGAGGCACCCATTATCAATTTCCCCGCACGGCGTACTAGTAAGCTTCTCACCGCCGATGCGGATGCAAGGCTACAAGTTCAGACGATGGTGATCGAGGATGTACATCTCGTCCTCTATGTCTTCATCATTACGGCTCGGCCTACTCATCTCCCTCTCTCTGACGACCCTTCCAGTGGCATCTCATCACGCGAAGGGCATTCACATCCCTCGGAATCTGCATCAAGGGACCTCTCATTGTAAATCGACCCTGACAGCGACACCCTGAGTTTGTTACATCACCCCGATCGCTCGATACGACCGTCCTCCGCTCCCACGTGCTGGCTTGAGCTGCAAACTTATCTGCACGTACGAAATATATATCAACCATGCTGATGGACTTGGCTGGGATTCCCACTCTCCCGAGCATTTACTATGACTGCACTACTGAATGCGAAACTAGACTTCGCCGCTCCTTGCATTCGCCAAATTACATCTTCACCATCTCCAGCCCGGAATGTACACCCAGAGTTTGCATCGCCAGATGCAGACATCATTTTACGGTCTGAAGAGGGGACGCTTTTCTGTGTCCATTCGCACACCCTCCGCAGTAACTCGGGGCTATTCAGCATGATGTTTACCCTTCCACAGCCAGTGAACGACGTTCAGACCCAGAATGATCTGGCTGAAATTCCAATATATGAGACCGATGCCGTCGCCGCTCCTCTACTTCGTCTCCTTTGTGGACTTCCCCTCCATCCATCATACTCGTACGACGCTATCGAACGTGTGCTTTTTGTTGCAGAGAAATGGGACACCCCTGGCGCTGTCGCATATATCCGAGATGTCCTCATGACACCGAAGTTCCTGAATCTTCATCCCCTGAGGCTCTACGCCTTGGCGAGACACTTCGGGTGGGACGGTGAGACAAGAATAGCAGCGACGCTGACCCTGGGATTGGATTTACATGACGAGGTGTACAAGGAGACGCTGAATAGGTTAACAGCAAAGGAGTTGATGCCACTGTTGAAATTGAGAAGGGAAAGAAGCGAGAAGTTCAGAGAGCTGCTGAATAGTCCAGAGCGGTTTGCAGCTGGTAATAGGTCGGGATACAATTTTGTTGTAGAAATTGTAACTGACATCTCACTGGCATGCTGGTCATGGTTTTCTAGTTCCCAATATCTTTGCAGCCAATGCGGCGTGACCGAAATTGAAAATCACAGCTGGCGAGAACTTAAGCAGGCAATGTTCGTCGAAATGGACCGAAGGCCACTGGGTGATACGATAGGACTGGAAGTTGGGGAAACAGCAGAATGGTCAGAGGCCAAGGCGTGTTGGGCAGCGAGATGTACAAAGGATGGATGTGGGGGCTTATATTATGATCGAATTTCTACACTGAGACAGATTAGACATTGCGTGGACAGTTTGCCGCTAACCATTGACAATGTTACATAGGCAGTACCCGCTCCACAGAAATTTTAGATCAGATGTATTTTCGACAGACAACACCCTCTACCTGCATAAATTAATTCAGTAGAATGCATAGAATCGTATGTCTTAGGCCATCTGAGTGTGTATCACAAACAAACTAACCCTAAGATAATGGTGAGAGTTGGAACTTGGTAATAGAGCTTTGTTGTCGTGGGACAGGTTGGGCGGAAGTGATTAGGTCAGCGTGTCCCGGGGACACGGCTGTGCTGGTCGTGAGCGTCGTCGTCGACATCGAGGAGGGGTGGATTGATGGCCGGGAGCGATGATCAGCATAGATAGTGCTGCCGAGCATCGTTGATCACAATCTAATCAAATGAAAATGCTCTGTGCCATCAAGGGTTTTCCCAAAGAGGCAGCGTGTCCCAACACCTCCCAAAAATCCATTTGCTCATGGGACACGCTCTGGGTGGGGCTGCCAGCCAAAAAATTGTGTCCCAAGAAAAGCGGCTCTGGTGCCATGTCTGGGACAAAATCTTTTTTTCAAAAATTCAGAATTTTATTTACCACATGTGCACACATAGTAAGTTACTGTAGTGTAGTGGTTAAACCTACATTTTTGTTGGATTATTTTATCTGGAAACCTGGGTTCAAGTCAGGCAGTTGCCACTAATTTTTTTCACTTGATCCTCTCAATACAGCATAGATCATTGACATGTAGTACAAGAAGTAATTAATGTGCATATTCTTGTTATGTCCCACCTTCCTTTTAGGTGTTATTGTTCTATCAATCTGGGTTAGCATTAAAAAGGTATTGAAATAAGACTAAATACTGACCTGCAGAAATTTGCATTTCCCTCTGTCTCTTTCCCCTGGACACTCATAGCCATCCCTTCCTTCCTGCACACATACTGTACACCAATGCTTCTATTTTTCTTGTACTGTAGTCCATGGAATAACGTCTGAGTTAGATGCTGCATGTCAGGGGACCACCTGACAAGGTCTACAACCACGCACAACCTTTCGCGAGTACTCGTGACCACCCACGAACACTCGCAAACATTCGCAAACACTGCACGAACATTCACGAACACTACGAACATTCACGAACACCTACGAATACTCGCGAACACCTCGTGAACATCCACAAACATCTTCAGACACCTTCAACCACTTTCGGACACTCACAAACTTTGTCACGATTCGTTCGCGACTCGATACGACCACCCTTGCTATGCAACACTCCCTCATAGCACTCTCCGAATGACACAGCAACCATCAGATATGTCTGACGTGTTTAGGTACGTGACCCCTGATGGCGGATCAATGGGCTCGCTTCCGCAGGTTCGCTTCCTCATTCAGACATGTTTATTTTACTTCGTCACACAGTTCCTGTACATAGTCTCACCCTCTGCAGGGAAGACCTTAGACTTTTCTCTTTGGTTTTCCCTTGCAAGGTGTGTATGTATTTTCGAGGTTTTAGCACATAATTAACTTTGGTTTTCCCTTGCAAGCATCGCGTGATATTCGCGCTGATCGTAAGGTTGCCCTTACAGAAGAAAAGTCTCCTCTTTGGTAGACTGAGAGTAGCCGAGGTTTCCGACAGTTTGCAACCAACATCGCACACATTCAAAACGTCGCTGACATCAGCTATCTATCCCTCTACCCCTTTAAACCTCGATACCCTCATCGAATCACTGCAATGAGTTCTGAAACTACTGATGAACGAATGGCGCGACTCGAGGAAATGTTCACGAGGATGTCCGAAAGTGTAAACCGAATGACTCTCCAATTTGATGAGGTGATATTGGGTACCCCGAAGTCTGAAGATGTAAATGTATTACCAAGTGTATCTAACCCTACTTCCAAGTCCTCACCACTCACACCTTGCGAACACGACCTACCACCTGTTCCTCCGAAAACATCGCACACACCCTCAACTTGTGTTAAGCCAGCAAATCCCAGCAAATTTTCGGGTGATCATGCGAAAGGTCGCGCCTTCCTCAATTCGTGCAATCTTTACTTCGCACTCGCGCTGCTCCAATTTGCCGATGACCATGCGAAGATTATGTGGGCACTCTCGTTCATGAAGAGCGAACAAGCATCGCGCTTCGTGGATTGAAAGATGCGAATGTATGATGTGGTGGGAAGCCTCACCTATGCGACGTGGCAAGAGTTCGCGCAGGAGTTTGTCGCCAAATTCTGTCCCAAGAACAAGGTCCAAACATTGCGAACAGATCTCGAGACCGCGACATATTTTTAAGGATCGCGCACGGTCGATGAGTATGTCGATAGTTTCAGAGAGATCGTGGACAAGGCTCGCTACTTTGAGGGCTCACACATTGTCCTCAAATTTCGTCAAGGCCTAAATGCGAAGATTCAGGACCACATCGCCTGCCTCACACAAGGGTGCCCCTCTGACGAAATTCTGCAACAGTGGTATGACACCGTGATCCTCTACGACGAGAATCGCATCGCGAATGCCACGTTCACATCCTCCCCATGAACTTCGCGATAGTCCGATATGCCACCATCGATGGGTGGCATTCTTTGGAAGCCAATCGCGACATTCCCAAGGGTGCACCCGGTTAGCGCCCCTCGTTCGCTCCCCATGCCAAGTGTCTCTAGCACACAACGCCCCAAGGACACAACAGCAATCGTTTGCTTCCGATGTGGCCAACCTGGACACCTACAACCCGATTGCCCGAAGCGTTTCGACATTCGCTACCTCAGTCTTGAAGAGCGCCAGGCTTTCGCAGAGGACGAGTTCGCGGCGCTAGATGTTCGCGTCGCCCATGAGGGGCGCGATGATGCGATTGAGGAAGGTTGCGAAGACAAGGCGGAGGAGGCTGAGTCGGGTTTTGGTATGGGCAACGAGTGATGAGTATGCACCCGTTGTTGACTAAGAATCATTTCGCTGTATTGTCAGTAGAAGAAATGACTGAATTAGATTCCATTTCATTGACTGATAGTGCAGAGAACAATGCCCAAGCCATACCACAACCCCTCCACCCTGTTCAAACGTCGCAGACACTTATTTCGGCACCTGCGACTACACCGACATCGTCGCTGTCATCATCGACAACTTCGCATAACTCACGCTTTCGTCAATGTCCAAACTGGGAGAAACGCCTCCCCGATCACTTCATCGTCGCATCAGCCATCAGCGACAATTCTCTCGAGCTCAGTGTCGTGTTGCAAACCACCGACACTGGCAAGGTCTTCTCGACCGCCACCCTTCTCAACTGTGGAGCGACCAACCAATTCATGCACTCTGATTTCGTGAAGTGCAATCGCATTGCTACGAGGTTGCTAAGTCGGCCCATCCCCATCTACAACGTGGATGGTACGCCCAACGAGGCAGGTAGCATCACCGAAATCGTCAAAATGATGCTGCAATATCATGACCATTCCGAAAAAGTGATTTTCGCAGTAACTGGCATGGGAAAGCAGGATGTCATCCTAGGACTCACCTGGCTTCGTGAGCACAATCCCGAAGTTGACTGGAAGTCGGGAGAGGTCAAGATGAGTCACTGCCCGAATCACTGTCGTACCTGTCAAAACGAAGTGAATGTGGAGCGAAAGGAGCAACTCATCGAAGAAGCGAATATTCGCTCATGTCGCGCAGGCCCAATGCCTGAGCCTGACGTGGAGATGGAGGATATTCCCGACCTCAGCGACATTTCCGACGATGAGGAGGAGGAGGAAGAGCCCTACACTGGTGAGGATGCGATGGAGGAGGGTGACTGATTATTCACTGCGACAATACCTTGCAAAGCGGAATTCATTCACGCATCGTCAAACATCTCGCAGCATCTCACGGAGGCATTCCACAAGAATACTCAACCGAAGACATTCCACGAATTGGTGCCCACTCACCTCCAAGACTTTGAAGACCTTTTCGTGAAATCTTCGTTCGATCGTTTGCCTGATCGGAAGGTCTGGGACCACACGATCGAACTAATACCAGACTCGAAGGCTTCCAACTGCAAGGTATATCCTCTTGCTCCGAATGAACAGGTCGAGTTGGACGAGTTCATCCAGGAGAACCTCGCGACAGGGCGAATTCAACCATCAAAATCACCCATGGCATCACCTGTCTTCTTCATCAAAAAGAAGGATGGATCGCTTCGTCTCGTACAGGACTATTGCGTGCTCAACTCCATCATGATCAAGAATCGCTATCCTCTTCCCCTCATCTCCAAACTGGTAAATCAACTTCGCAGCGCGAAATTCTTCACCAAGCTTGACGTGCGATGGGGGTACCAAAATGTTCGGATGAAGGAGGGTGACGAGTGGAAGGCAGCGTTTCATACTAATCGCAGCCTCTACAAACCTTTGGTGATGTTTTTTGGACTCACTAATTCTCCCTCCACCTTCCAGACGATGATGAACGACATCTTCCAGGACCTCATCATGGAAGGCGTGGTTTGTGTATACCTCGACAACATCCTCATCTTCACGAAGGGCATCGCCGTGTTACATGACTGGTTCTAGAGCGACTCTGACAACACAAGCTCTTCCTGCGACACGACAAATGCGAATTCGAACAAACGACGATTGAGTACCTCGGACTCATCATTTCAGAAGGGGAGGTTCACATGGACCCCGTCAAGGTAGCAGGAGTGACAGAATGGCCTACTCCAACTATGAAGAAGGAGGTACAGTTGTTCTTAGGATTCGTGAACTTTTATCGGCGCTTCATCGAAGGTTTTTTGCACCATGCGAAACCCCTCTTCGAACTCATGAAAAAGGATCGGAAGTGGAGCAGCAGGCATTCGACGAAATCAAGGATCGGATTACGTCTTCTCCGATATTGCGTTTCGCTGACGATTCCAAACCTTTTCGCATCGAGGCAGACAGTTCCGATTTCACGACAGGCGCTGTCCTTTCGCAGCAGTCGAACAATGACCTCAAGTGGCATCTGATTGCCTTCTACTCGAAATCGCTCAACGCAGTCAAATGGAACTATGAGATTCACGACAAGGAGATGTTAGCGGTGATGAGATCACTCGAGGAGTGGAGACACTTCCTGGAGGTGGCGCAGCACAAGGTGGAGATTTGGACAGACCACAAAAACCTTGAGTACTTCATGACTGCGAAGAAACTGAATCGCAGGCAGGCGTGTTGGTCGCTCTATTTATCTAGGTTCAATTTTGTAATGCACCATCGCCCTGGGAAGAGCATGGGTAAGTGAGACGCCTTGTCGCATCATGCTGACCACAGTCCTGGCACCGATGACAATCGCGACATCACCCTACTCAAACCCGAATTTTTCGCAGCACGCACTTTTGAAGGAATGACCGTTGAAGGGGCAGAAAGGGACATACTTCAAGAAATTCGCAAGGGGGTTTGAGATGGAAAGGGGGAAGACGCGGTGGTATTAGCGATGAAGGAATTTGACGAGTCGAAGGGCAAGACATTGAGGAGTTCGGAGTGGGCGAAGGAAGATGGGCTGTGGAGGTTTCGTGATCGCATCTATGTTCCTCTCATCGCAGACTTACGGCGTTGAATTACTGAACAGCATCACGACTCTTGGATCGGGGGACATGCGGGTCGATGGAAAACACTCGAACTTCCCATGCACAGCTATTGGTGGCCGAACATGTTGCGCTATGACGGACAGTACTGCAAGACCTGTGATATGTGCCTGCAAACTAAGGTGCAAAAGTGAAAACCATCCGGCAAACTACTACCACTCCCCATTCCCGAGCATCCCTGGGAGGTGACTAGCATCGACTTCATTGTCGAACTTCCCGATTCGCATGGGTTCGATGCAGCCATTGTCATCGTAGACTCGGTCACCAAGCGCGGTCACTTCATCCCTACTCACATGATGGTCACCGCCCTAGGCTCAGCCCGACTCTACCTCCAACACGTGTGGAAGCTCCACAGCCTTCCACGATCAATGGTTTCCGGCCGCAGACCGCAATTCCTCGCAGAATTCATGCGCAAACTGTATCGCCTGTTAGGCATCAAGGTTTTGGCATCCACGGTGTATCACCCTCAGTCGGATGGCCAAACCGAACACGTTAACCAAGAACTCAAACAGTACGTTCGAGCTTTCGTCAACGAACATCAGGACGACTGGGATACCTTACTGCCACTCGCCGAATGCACGTACAACAACCACACTCACTCCGTGATGCAGCACACTCCTTTCTTTGTCGACACTGGTCAACACCCCCTGTATGGGTTTCGAACCTCACCAACCTCTGAAGGTCGAGGCGGTCAATGAATTTGCCAATTGCATGAAGTCGATGCTAGAGGAAGCGCGCGCAGCTCTCGCGAAGTCGAAGGATGATATGGCGAAGTACTACAATCAATGACGAACCCCTGCTCCAACGTTCGAGGTGGGCGAGAAGGTTTTCTTGGACGCGACTGACATTAGCACAACTTGACCGACGAAGAAATTTGTGCATCAATTCCTTGGGCCCTATCCTATTGTTTGCCCAGTCGGCTCACATGCCTATTGCCTCAAGCTACCGCCATCAATGTCATGCATCCACCCTGTCTTCCATGTCGTCAAACTCATGCCAGTTCCGACCAATCTGATCGAAGGTCGATGCGCACGGCCGCCACCACCGCCGGAGATTGTAGGAGGAGAGGAAAGGTATGAGATAGAGGAGGTGATTGACAGTAGGTTGAGGTATAGGAAGTTGGAATATCTGGTCAGATAGAAGGGGTATGGACATGAAGAGAACTCATGGATCATGGAGTGCGACCTTGAAGCCCCTGATTTGATTGCGACATTCTACAAGACGAACCCCAATGCTCCTAAACGCATCAGCGCACTGGCTTTCGGACGGATGGGTTTCCGACCTTACTACCGATGTTTCACGCATCAGGACACTGCACCTTGAGGGGGTGATGTCAGGGGACCACCTGACGAGGTCTACAACCGTGCGCAACCTTTTGCGAGTACTCGCGACCACCCACGAACACTCGCAAACATTCGCAAACACTGCACGAACATTCGCAAACACCTATGAATACTTGCGAACACCTCACGAACATCCACGAACGTCTTCAGACACCTTCAACCACTTTCGGACACTTGCGAACTTTGTCGTGACTCGTTCACGACTCGATACGACCACCCTCGCTATGCAACGCTCCCTCATAGCACTCTCCAAATGACACAGCAACCATCAGATACGCCTGACGTGCTTAGGTACACGACCCCTGATGGCGGATCAATGGGCTTGCTTCCGCAGGTTCGCTTCCTCATTCAGACACGTTTATTTTACTTCATCACACGGTTCCTGTACATAGTCTCACCCTCTGCAGGGAAGACCTTAGACTTTTCTCTTTGGTTTTCCCTTGCAAGGTGTGTATGTATTTTCGAGGTTTTAGTACATAATTAACTTTGGTTTTCCCTTGCAAGCATCATGTGATATTCGTGCTGATCGTAAGGTTGCCCTTACACATATGCCAACCTCTCTCAGGCTCAAAGGGGTCTTCTATGATCTCAGATCAATGCACTCAAAGCCATGGTTCCAGATTTAGATCCTTCACCACCCACTATGCCTTGAGGTGGAAAGGATTGTGGCTATGGATATGTTCTTCTCTGAGCCAAGGACAATGTTCTCCAGGCTATGTGTCCCTGTGAGGAATGAGCATTTGCGGTTTATTTGAGTAATACCCATGCGCTCCAAGTTGCAGAGGACTAGTCACCTGGTGTTGCTATATGGGCTTCACTTACCCAATGGTCAAGTTGCATGATTTTCCTGGAAGGAGAGATTGAAACCACTACAAAAAGTAAGAATGGCTCATAATGTCAATATAAGGGCAAGACCCATACAATCCAATGCACAAGGCATGTACTAGCAAGGGGAGATTCAAAGTAAGATTGAGTACTATAGATACAGGCAGCCCTACTCACCTAGCAAGGGGAGATCCAAAGAGATTACTCCAAGGAGCCCCTTGCAAGGTGAGACTACTCATCTACTGACTATCTACCTCATGTTGGCCTTGTGTATCACCTTGTGTCCACCAGGTGTCAGCCTCATGCTGATGTACCATAAGCCAAGGTGACCCTGACACTCGCAGTAGTCCAAAATACTTTGCAGTAACTTTGCAGTACTTTGCGAACCTTCATGGCACTTTGTAGACATCAAGGGTACTCCATATGGTGCCTTGAAGTACTTCACGAATATTTGTGGGAGTCTGAACTACTTTGCAGGAGCTTTGAAGTACTTCACAACACTTCACAACACTTCACAGACCTTCGCAGTGCATCACAGAATGTTGACAATGTTCATAGATGTGCATGATGGTGTCCAAAAGGGTGCAAAGTTATTTCGAGGACTTTACAGATGCTCGTGGGGCATCATAAGATAGGCCTCACCCAAAGTCAACTATGTCCACGTGCTGTGACCATATCAGTGACCATGTCATGTCATGTCAGATTATCGCGCAATCAGCATAGATCTGAATCAATGAAATGAGTACTCGTTGAACTTAACATTGCACTCGTATATTGCCAGCTTGAAGTTCTCGCTATCGATCTGGGACTCAGACTGAGTGCCTTTCTGAATTTTGGACTGCGTCAAGATTATATGTCCAGTTCCAGATCAACTTCCGCACTACTTACTATACAATTCCTTTTTTGCCAAGTTCGTTCATTATTCCCTCAGGCAACACTCGATGCCCGCAATATTTTTTACTCGCCCATGCCGCTTGCTTTCCATTGAGGCCTTTCCTATAGCCATCCGTGAATCGGCGTTATTGCGCTGCAAATCTAAAAGTGTAACAGATTCAATCTTACTTATGTGCGGTGGTGGGGGGCATTACTTGTCTAGGAATTACTTACATAAGCAGAACCTCTTAACTTGTCACTGCATTAGCACAGTATATCTACCTATAGAATTGGGTCATACTCTGCTTGGTGCATGATGAGTTTTAGGTGTCTACTGTAAAGGATTAAACCTTTACATTTTTTTGAGTAAGCCCTGCTATACTTCAGCTATACCAGCTATACCAGCTATACCAGCAGTCTCTCCCTCCTCACACTCCTTCTCCCTCTATCTCTCTGCTACTTTCTGCCTCTCTCCCTGGCTCTCCTCTCTCCCTGGCTCACTATAGTTTGGAGTAGTCCAAACTATAGCTCTCAGTCTTTCTTTCCCACACACTCCTTGCCAGCTCATCACTCTGCAGTCAACCTTGCTCTGGTTTCCTGCTTTCTCCTGGACCTCTACTGGCTCTAGGACTCTTATATACCCTTCCTGAGAGTATTCTACACCTTCCCCTGGGCTGTAGCTTGCTTTTGACTCCATTCTCACTGCCAGCTCATCAGTCAGCAATCTCTGGTTGCTGTCTGTTATAGCTATCTACTGCCTGAAGAAAGCTTTTCTAAGCTATCTTCTAGCCTTATAGTCTTTCCTAGACTCTAATCTAATACTCCTTCAAAAGCTAGGGCTTGTATTGAGCCATAGCCTGCTTGCCAGCTGACCAGGTATCACCACCTGGCTACCACACTCTTTCTGGGCTTAACCCCCGGTCTTCTCCTTTCTACCTTTCTCTTCTCACTCCCTGTGACCCCTGGCTACCCTCTGATACACCCTGCTTTGGAACTACAGGCTCTACTGCTCCAGTTTCAGTGCCAGGTCACCACTCAGCCAGATCTTGGTCTACTGCTCTCTACTGTCTTTTCTTTTCAAGATAGCTATCCTAGTTACCTTTACCTACTTGTAACCAGTCATGTCTCACAGATCTCCAGCTGTAGTTGCTGGGAGACCTTGTGAAAAATTCAATTCAAGCATGCCTGGGGGGAATTCTCATTCCCACCAAACTGCTTTTGTAAATCCTTTCATGCATGCCTCAGGCTCGTTTTCTAGCTCCCCTGTGGCTAGGAAAGTGTCTGTTGGCCTGTTTTTACCCTCGGAAACTCAGGGAATGCCGCGAAGTCTCGACGTGTCGAGTGGCTGTGCTGCCACATCATCACGCGTTGTCGATGTGCATTCCTCGAGCAACAACAAGTTAGGGTCTGCGACCCTATCTTTGAGCTCTCATAAGCTTAAGAAACAGTCAAGCTTCACTAAGCTTGACCAATCTTATCCTGAAGTTGAGAAACTCAGCTCGAAAACTACCAACCAAAAACTCGGACTGATCCAGTGTCTGGAAGTCCCTCGAAGTCGCGATGAGCGCGACTTTGGAAGTGTGACTCACTCCACAACTGAAGGCTCAACTCTCAGACACCGACATCGTGGTTGCATACACAATGTTCATGTGTCTCGAGACTTGCAGCCAAATTCGGCTATTTCTAATTTGTATGCCGCCGATCGCTACAACAATCGTTCGGCTATATCTGAGCCTTGAAAGCTCAAAGCATTGTGTGGTGATGCTACCACATCATCATGCAATGACGACATGCATTTCTCACATAATAACGAGTTAGGGT